>JAVSCE010017381.1:0-105556 GCA_032199065.1 Smutsia gigantea
ATACAAGGCATCCAGATTGGTAAAGAAGAAGTCAAATTGTCACTATTTGCAGATGACATGATACTGTACGTAAAAAACCCTAAAGACTCCACTCCAAAACTACTAGAACTAATATCTGAATTCAGCAAAGTTGCAGGACACAAAATTAACACACAGAAATCTGTTGCTTTCCTATACACTAATGATGAACTAACAGAAAGAGAAATCAGAAAAACATTCCATTCACAATTGCATCAAAAAGAATAAAATACCTAGGAATAAACCTAACGAAGGAAGTGAAAGACCTGTACTCTGAAAACTACAAGACACTCTAAGAGAAATTAAAGAGGACACTAACAAATGGAAATGCATCCCATGCTCTTGGCTAGGAAGAATAAATATTGTCAAAATGGCTATACTACCTAAAGCAATCTACAGATTCAATGCAATCCTTATCAAACTACCAATAGCTTTCTTCAATGAACTGGAACAAATAATTCTAAAATTCATGTGGAACCACAAAAGACCCCGAATAGCCAAATCAATCCTGAGAAGGAGGAATAAAACAGGGGGAATTACACTCCCTGACTTCAAGCTCTACTACAAAGCCACAGTAATCAAGACAATTTGGTATTGGCACAAAACAGACCCACAGACCAGTGGAACAGAATAGAAAATCCAAACATTCACCCAAACATATACAGTCAATTAATATTTGATAAAGGAGTCTTGGATATACAATGGGGAGATGACAGCCTCTTCAACAGCTGGTGTTGGAAAAACTGGACAGCTACATGTAAGAGAATGAAACTGGACTACTGTCTAGCCCCATACACAAAGGTAATCTCAAGGTGGATCAAAGACTTGAATGTAAGTCATGAAACCATAAAACTCTTAGAAAAAAACATAGGCAAAAATCTCATGGACATAAACATGAGCAACTTCTTCATGAACATATCTCCCCGGGCAAGGTAAACAAAAGCAAAAATGAACAAGTGGGACTATATCAAGCTGAAAAGCTTCTGTACAGCAAAGGACACCATCAGTAGAACAAAAAAACATCCTACAGTATGGGAGAATATATTCATAAAAAACGTATCTGATAAAGGGTTGACATCCATAATATATAAAGAACTCATGCACCTTAACAAACAGAAAGCAAATAATCCAATTAAGAAGTGGGCAGAGGACATGAATAGACACTTCTCCAAAGAAGAAATTCAGATGGCCAACAGGCACATGAAAAGATGCTCCACATCGCTAATCATCAGAGAAATGTAGATTAAAACCACAATGAGATATCACCTCACACCAGTGAGGATGGCCAACATCCAAACACAAACAACAACAAATGTTGGCGAGGATGTTGAGAAAAGGGAACCCTCCTACACTGCTGGTGGGAATGCAAATTAGTTCAACCATTGTGGAAAGCAGTATGGAGGTTCCTCAAAAAACTCAAAATAGAAATACCATTTGACCCAGGAATTCCACTCCTAGGAATTTACCCTAAGACTGCAGCAGCCCAGTTTGAAAAAGACAGATGCACCCCTATGTTTATTGCAGCACTATTTACAATAGCCAAGAAATGGAAGCAACCTAAGTGTCCATCAGTAGATGAATGGATAAAGAAGATGTGGTACATATACACAATGGAATATTATTCAGCCATAAGAAGAAAACAAATCCTACCATTTGCAACAACATGGATGGAGCTAGAGGGTATTATGCTCAGTGAAATAAGCCAAGCCGAAAAAGACAAGTATCAAATGATTTCACTCATATGTGGAGTATAAGAACAAAGAAAAAAACTGAAGGAACAAAACAGCAGCAGACTCACAGAACCCAAGAACGGACTAATAGTTACCAAAGGGAAAGGGACTGGGGAAAATGGGCGGGAAGGGAGGGATAAGAGGGAAAAAGGGGCATTACGATTAGCAGATGTAATGTTGGGGGGGCACGGGGAGGGCAGTACAACTCAGAGAAGACAAGTAGTGATTCTATAGCATCTCACTACGCTGATGGACAGTGACTGTAATGGGGTTGGTGGGGGGGACCTGATGAAGGGGTAGTTTAATAATCGTAATATTGCACATGTAATTCTAAATTAATGATAATAAAATAAATTATATTAAAAAAAAAGCGTTTTGTGGCCTCACAGGCAGCTTCTAGGCAACCTTTGCAACCAGCGTTCAGAATCTCAAAACGAACTACTCTAAGGCCCTCTGATAGTGAAGGGCAGTACAGCAAGAGAAGAGGTCTCCTTGTCCCCTTGAGTTCCTAACTGCTGTAGCCAAGCCTGGGGGACAGGGCCACCAAATTGAAGTCGGAACAACTCCTACAATTCTTGCTGGTTGTTTTGCTGATAGTCACCAGGAAGCAGAGTTCACCCTGGCGGAAAAGGTTCGAGCTCTCTGCAGGGCCGGCAGCTGTGTTCAAGACTTCTCCAGAATGCACTCACTTGTTTACACAGCTAAGTCAAACACCGGCTGGGGAGGAGAAGCTGCGGTGCTTCCCCTCCAACTCTAATTCAGACACATGAGGTAAAAAATAAATCATTAAGTGGGAAACAATGTCCAGCGAGGCTAAGAAAGAAAGAATCTCTATTTTTGTTTGAACTCGCTGTTCAAAGAGGACTGGCACCCTGTGCTGAGCTATTTTGACTAATAAACCCGGGACACGTCAGGGGTGAGTCTTCAGGCATAAGGGAGGCTCTGCACCCTTAGAGATGTTGGCTGTGTAATCTTGCCTCTCAGGCTGAAAGCAGAGTGGATGACGAATGCCAAGGCGGCCTGAAGTGATCCTGCTGGTGTTCATGTGGACACCTGGGGTTCCTTTTGAAAAATGCCAGTGGATGCGGGCAAACATCCCAGAATGAATTTCCTGCAGATCTGGACTGTAACACTCAAGATGCATTTCCCATGGAAAAAGCCACTGGGTAAAATAGCTTTGGGCTGTCTGAGTTGGTTGGGTCTGTGGGATAGAGGCCGAAGGCACTGCAATACATTTTATCTAACATACGGGGCGCTGTGAGCAGACATCTGAAATGTTCAACCACAAAGAGCGAGGAAATGCACCATGACTGGAAAACAAAGGGACGGGAAATGCACAGCTGTGAAAAAAAACGTCCGTTTTTAAAATAAATAAATATAATAACTAAACAAATAAAATGGTCAACTTGGAGCACAGAGACTCACGCTGGCGTAAAGCCACCAGGTAACGCTTCTTACCTAGTTAGGCCCAAGGGAACACATAAAAACCTGGCTGACAACTGCGGGGGACTTCAGCTCTCATGCTTCCCTGCTTCACCATTCCAGCCAGTCTGAGAGGCGGGTGTTACTATTCTCAAAATATTTAATAATCAATAGAGCTTGGCACTGACCAATCAGAGCACATTCTGGTCACAAACACCCAGTTCAGCCACGCTGGTGAAACTGAAGGTTGGTCATCATCCTCATTTTTCAGGCAGTGAAACAGTGATGTTGCGTCAAATCACAGGGCCTGTGAGGACGGGCTGGAGACAGTGTCCTGTTACCTGCAGGGTGAAGCTGTCATAAGCCAGCCAGTGGACCTTTGTAGTCCCATCTCTGCGACTAGACGCGGGACTAGAAACTGCGTCTCCCGCACGCCCACCCACTCCCCTGCTTCTGCAGCCACAGCTCTATCTAGACTCTCTGCCTTTCTTGAACCTGCCTGCTGGTTCACACCTCTGAACTTTGCTCACGCTCTTCCACCTGCCTGAAATTGTCTTTCTGCTTTGCTTAGCTGGCACATTCAATCTTTAAGACCCAGCATAAAGTATTTTCAGTTTTAATTTGGCATATATGGGTATCTCCTTTATTCCACTGCAGCTCCACTAAGGTAAATCGGAAAATCAAGATATTAATAAGCATTTCAGCCCTTAAGGGCTTCAGGACTCTGGGGGTGAGCAGGCATAAGAACAAAAAAAATTATCAAGGGCTATGATGGAAGAATATGGTGCCCAGAAGAAGGCCTGAAATATAGAGGCAGGAGCAGAGTCCTGAAGAGGGTGTGGGGACCAGCCTGCACAAGGCAGGAGGTCTGGGACAGCATGCAATCCCATACTATGTGGAAGAGGCGTGAAGGGGCTAGACTGGGATGGACTTCACCTTTACAGCTATGAGGGGTCCCTGAGGACCTGTAGATGGGAGCATCGTGGCTAGACTGTGGTTTTTAGAAATATCTTGTGGGAGCTGAACAGAAGCCATGAGAGTCTGGAGTACCAGAGACCAGCCAGGAGAGATGGCAGCCGCTCTGTAAACAGAAGCCATATGTGGAGAGGGAGAGGAAGGAGGGATTCTGGAGATAAGTTGGAGGAGGAGTTGACATTCTTTGGAAGATCTGTGACATTTTGGGTTTGCATTTGTTTCTGCTCCATCGGATTGAATTATGGTTCTAGCGGCCCTTTGGGGAATCACTATTACAGAATTGTTTATGACATGCTCATCTCTCCCCACAGAATGTGAGCTTCTAGGGTCCAGGAATTATCTATATTTATTCGGGTGTGGGTAGATCGATACGTATGGATTTATGTATGACTGAATGAGCTCAAATCTTTTCAGTTTTTAATTCTAAGTCTAGTTATTTTCAAGCCGAAAAGACCCAATTGGAATAGTGTCTGTTATCCTGAGTATTACAGAATAATTACTCCCTTCATCTTACTCATTATATAACTTCTCCAAACAGTACTGAGCCTCTCCCACTGACGTGCCCCTCATAGTATAGGAGAAAGAACTTCCTTATCAGAGCTAAACAAGCTTAGATTAAAATTCTGGATCTCTTACTTATCTGCTTCAGTACGTTATGCAAGTTAGTCAGCCTCTTTGAGGCTCTTTTTAATTCTATAGAATGATAACAATCACACCTACCAGTCAGGGATTTAGGAGCAGTACATGAGATGACATGTAAAAGTGCCCAGCATAGTGGCTGGCTCATAGCAGGCTCAAAGGCAAGTCCCTTCCCCCCGCCCAGGACCCCAGTCTGCCCCCGACTTGCATTCTCCTAGCTCAGCCCAGTTCTATGTTTCTGAGAGACTGAAGAGATAAAATAAGGTCACTGCCTATAAGCTGTTTATGAACCACTTCATGGCCCTTGAAATAATATTCCTTTTGTGGTGTAGACTTCTGTACCTTCCTCCCTCTCCTCTGATTTCTCCCTAGCCTCTGAATGCATATCTGGAGTCAATGAATCAACAGAAGAAAACGGTAGGACTGATACATCTGACTCTAAAGACATTACGTGATCAGTTGTTTAATCTTCCTAATCCTATTTTTATTTAGGCTAGCCTAAATAAAATACACTCCTTGAGCACTTTCTGGTTGGGTGGTGGTGGCATGTGGCCAGGAGCATGCAAGGTACAGAGGAAAAGTAGTCCCCCAAATCCTGGTACTGATAACTCATCAACAAGATAATCACCATGCAGATGATAAAAAGAGTAATGGACATATATATTGACCGTGTTGACAGCCGAGGACAAAGCAGTTAATAAGTATTTTTTCAAGACTTAGGGAGAAGTAGTTGTGACTGGTTAAAGTACAATTTTATGCCATGATCACAGGTGTTTTCATATTAAAGTTTGGCTGAATTCAGCTTCCTGATGAGAAATTCAAGACCTGAAATTCAAAAATACCATGAAATTGAAATACACTGTGATCTCTAAGTAGGGTTCCATCTGTGCCAGGCCTGACCTTTCTCTAAACAAAGAAATCAAAGGGCAGGGGTGTGTGTGTTTGTTTTAACTAAAGGGTAATCAGAGGAATAGTTTTTTAATTTCTCAAATTGTGTTTTTCTCCAGAAGAAAAGTATATGTGAATAAGATACATATGAATTATGACTACAGGAGTATATACATAATCAGTTTAAGCTGTTTACCTACATGAAGACTCATTTACCCCTCAGTCTCCTTCGATTTGGAGCAGAGGGTGATTGAAGGTGGCAGAATGAATCTCAACACATGTTAGGGGTGTGAGTCTCCCAAAATAAATACCACCCCCACCCCTTTCCCTAGTCCACTGTTCACCTTCCTTTACTTTTTCCTGATAAAGGCCAAGGATCAAGGGGAAGGCAGAATGCGGTTATGAGATGAATGAGACTGTAGAAGTTCCTCACTGAGGATGTGCTCCGAGGATAAGAGAAGCTCTGGAGCCTCTGACCCATTGTCCACAGAGGTGCCAGAATAGTCTGGATGCCCTGAGTCCTAGGCCAGTTCACTAAGGGTATTATGAAGAGTAGCTTCACCATCTCTGGTTAATGTTTTCACAAAGTTTTTGACTCTGAGAAAAAAGTACATTCCTTACTTGCACTGTGGCTCAGAGGCAGACATCTATGTGGCGCATAGTAAGTGCTGCCATGCACCCAACATCCCTACTGTGCACCCAGCCCTCTCCCATTTCACGCCCCCGGAGAAGAGGGCGCTACCTACCCCGCCTCGTGGAGGGGCGCCCAGGATCCAGGGCTGACACAGGCGCCTAGCGGTCAGTGTCATGAATGGGCTGCATGCTCTGCATCTTCTCTCACTGCGTCCCCAAGCACAACTCTAGGAAGTCTGTTGTGCTATTATCTGGGTTTTATAGGTAATAGATAAGAAAATTGAGCCCTAGTGGGTAAAGTGACTTTCTCAGAGTGCTGCAGCTCTTAAGAAGTAGAGATTCAGGCCCATTTGTCTCCCTGGGTGGGTGAGAAGTTTCCATAAGCAGCAGCCTACCATGGCAGACAAGTGGCCCTCAGGCTACTCAGTGGAATGTCCAGTATCTAAGGCCTCACCCCAAGCAGAAAGGGGGGGGCTTTAGCCCTTCTGTTGGTTGAAGAGAAAAATCTACTGAATCACTTCCCTTTCCTATGAAGGCAAAGGCTTAACGGTCTTTGTTCTTAGTTCTCAGGGCTTCTGTTATTGTTCAGTATTACATCTGAGTGCCACACTGACCTAGATTGACATGATTTTCACTTTAAAGAGTGTCTTTGTTTAGTTTTCCTGTATTTTTTTTTTTCTGTTTTGGAACAAGCAGGGAAGTAGCCACACAGGCTGGCCCAGGAGGAAGTTCTCAAATCTCCTCCGTACAAGTCACATAACTGAAAAGGAGAGCTTCAGCTGAGCTTTAAAGAGCCCGAGGGAACTCACTTGCTGCCCTGCCCTGGGGAGCCCTCAGCGCCAGTGGGGAGGGGTCTTGGCGTCTGCTGCCATGAGCAGTCCCCGGGGTGCGAGCGGGGAGGTCACCACGGCTCCTCCAAACTCCCCGAAACACAGGAACACAAGCAGACAACTCCAGGACCACACTGCCCCCTCCCACCTTCTCCTCTCAGTGCATGTCCTCCACCCTCCGCACGCAGGGCAGGAAGAAGAGAAACCTCATCAGAATCATCACCTCGTCGGCTTCGGCCACCATCAAAACCCCTCTTGGGGACCCCTGGGGAAGACCAGGGACCTGTGGCCACCGTGGCCTTGCTTAGGAGCACTTCGCTGAGCTAATGGGATTGCAAGGCCCCCGGGAAGTCTTGGTGGCTGAGGAAAGGTGCGACTAGCAGCCTCATAATCCCTAGAGGAGCAGTAGGGGCAGCTCCGCGGCCGCGTCTGACTTCATCAATGCCACCGCCCTCCTCCTAAGCAGTATTTTTTATTTGTATTTTGTTAAGATGTTAATATTTAAGTGCTTGCTATATGCCAGGCACTGTTCCATGTGCTTTTGGATGAATTAACTCAGTTCATTCTTATAACAAGCCTATTAGGTAAGGACTATTACTATCCCCATTTTATAGATGCAGAAACTAAGGCACAACTAGCAGGGATTTGAACCCAGGCCGTCTGGCTCCAGAGACAGAATTCTTAACCATTTATTGAAGCAGTGCACATATATTAAGCATCTCTAGGGTGCCTGGTGCTACATTAAGTGCAAGCTATGTGGAAAAAGTAATCGTTCAAGAAGACAAGACCTTTCTATCACTGTGCAAATGTCAAGTCAAACAAAAGGCAGGAAGTATTCCTTATTACTGATGGCACCTCACAAAAACATGTGAGAATCCCTGAATTCCGCTCTGCAAGGATAAAGGGAGAGAGACACCGTCCCCCCACCCAAGCCCCCTCCAAGCATCCTGCCTGTCCTATGACTGCAGAGGGCGGGCGGTGGTGGGTACGGCCAGGGACTTAGGTGGTGGAGGCCCCGGGAGAGGAGGGGATGGCAACTGAGTAACCGTACAGGCCACCCCATGGCTCCGCAATCCCACAGGTCTGTGAATGCATAGATGGCAGGCCTCTTCCCTGGGAATCCTGACTCAGTTGATCTGGGTTGGTATCTAGGAATCAGTTCTGTAAAAAGCGCCCAAGGTCATTCTTGCCTTCAGATAAGCTGGGGATCATTTTGTTGTGACCTGAACTCTGGTGGCTCTGCTGACACACCTGGCCCCGTCTGAAAGGCCACCGAGGGAGCGTCACACACGCTGGGGAACATTCCGATGGCACCAGGGGCCAAGGGACTCGTCCAGAGCACGTGGTGACTGATGGTGGCAGGCTTTCTCTCACCGGCGCTCAGCCGCAGGAACCAGGAGGCGGGGGCAGGCAGCTTGCTTCCGGGGCCCTTGGCTTCATTCCCTCTCCGGGTGCCCAGAGCATCCTCTGCCTTCTAATGGTTCCTGATGACCTGAGACCTCCACCTGGCCCTGACCTGGCGCACTGGCAGGTGTGATAAGCCTCTGATGGAGATGTTCCCTGGGAGTCTGGATGGAAAGGTGGAAAATAACAAGATGTTCTCCTTGACCCTGAGGAACTCCAGTCTGACTGTTCAGTCCGAGATGGTCACGGTAACAGCTACCTCATATCTAAGTCAGACAAGGTCTAAGAGAGACGTGTCGAGAGGGCCAGGGAAGCACAGAGGAGTGAATGGCCGAGCCTCTGTTGAAGCAGAGTTTACACTTGACAGCTGAGCCTCAAAGAATGAATGAGGAATGAACAGCAGTTCAACAGATGGGGAAGGAAAAGTCATTTCAGGTTTCTGTGCCTTAAGTTTCTTCTGCGGAAGCAGCCTACCCTGCCTCCCAGGCATGCCTGAGGATCAGGAGAGGCTAAGTCCACTTTCCGTACCCTGGGGGCAGGTGACCCAGACCTCCCTCATGTACACAATCCCTCGAGGGAGGCAGGGACAGACAGGGGAGCCGACCCAACCGCAAAACTGTCCAGGCGTGCTGCTTATGCGATGGGGAAGCCACTCCCTCTTTCTGTGGGGGTTTCAGTATAGAGATGACCTTGAGGGCTGTGAGACGCTGTCGTCCTAAATGAGGGCCTGGCTGAGACCGGAGCCAGGCAGAGGCAAGCAGAAAGGTGCACAGGAGGGATACAAGGGTCTCATGGCAGCATGCAGTTGCTAGGTTCCCCAAACTTCCAGGTTATGTCAACCGATAAACTCCTCTTTTGTTTAAGCAAAAAAGCTCTGATAAATGGGCAGAGAAAACAGCATTTGCAAAGGGTGAAATCGTGAGAGGTCAGGGTATGCCTGCGGGTGCAGGGCCAGTAGAGCAGAGGACATGTGTGGTGAGCTGTGGCTGGGAGGGTGGCGAGGGAGTTTGTGTGCCGGGAGAGCGCACCAAGATGTTAAGCGTGAGAGTAATGCCAGCAAACGTGTGTTTGGAATGTAGCTGTCAGTGTGAGAAACACCTGAGCTGACAGAGACTGGACCTTGGAGTCCAGGGAGGAAGCTGCTCGAACAGGCTGGGGGAGAGACGACAAGGCCTGCAGGCCTCAGGGAGCCTGGAAAGCCGGTGGAGTTGAGAGGTATTTAGGAGGTAGAGTAGATAAAGCTCCGTGTGACATTGTGCTTTATAGTAAGAAACTTGTATTTGGTCTTCATCCCCACTTCTGGCACAAAGCTCCTAAAACCCTTAGTACTTCCTAAGTGATGAGCCCATAAAGGTGTCTTTTGTTATGTTGATGAGGTGCCTCCTGACTGCACCTAGGATGGGGGCCAGAGGAACTGACCAAGTGCTTAGAGGGTCCTAACTTTCAGTTCCACCCACCCCCCAACCTCCTGGGAGGGGAGAGTGGCTGGAGATGGAGTTCTGCCACCAGCGGTCAGTAATTTAATCAGTTATGCCTATGTAATGAAGCCTCCATAAAAACCCAAAAGGACAGGGTCTGGAGAGCTGCAGGTTGGTTAACAAATGGAGATTTGGGGAGGGTGGAACACGTGGAAGCTCCACGCCATGTCCATGTGCCTCATCCCATGTATCTCTTTAAATTCTTTTAAAATAAACTGGTAATGGAATGACTAAACTGTTTCTAACTGTTTCACAGAATTGACTTCTATGAGTGGTTCTGGCAAATTAATCGAGTCCAGGGATGGGGTCATGGAACCTCTGATCTATAGCCAGTAGGTAATAAGGGCAGGTGACAAGCTGGACTTGTGACTGGTATCTGAAGTGGGGCTGGGGCAGTGCTGTAGGACTGAACCCTTAATCTTTGCGATCTGACACTCTCTCCAGAACTGAGCTGAATTGTAGGGCACCCAGCTGGTGTTGCAGAATTGGGTGGTAGTATGGTGAGAAACCCCATACGTTAGAATAGGGTGCCAAGTTATCTTCAGTGGCTGGACATGGCAGAGGCAGTAGGGATATCAGAAGGGCAGGCTCTGAGCTCAGGCACAGCCAGAGTTGAGTCCTGCCTGCTACATCTAACATCTGCGGGATGGGATCTTATATAACCTCTTCAAGCTTCAGCTTCTGATCTGGACAACAGGAGTGACATGTCAGGGAGCTGTTGTGAGGATGAAATGGGCTGATGAAATTAAAAGCATTTTGCACGGTGCTTGGCACAAAGTAATACTCGATAAATGAGAGCTTTGGTGTGGAAGATGAAGAAGAAAGATAATTGAGGGTGACCCTAAAATCTCTAGCTTGAGAATTTGGAGCAATGCTGAAGACAATGATTAGAAAAAGAAATGGTGGAAGAGGATAAGTTTTATGGGAGGAAGAACACAAATTTGTTTTCAGACATGTTGAGTCTGATGTGCCTACAGAGCCTGGGAGTGGGAGTGTCCGGCAAGCAGTGGGACCTCGGGACTTGGGTTTGGTGGACACTGGCCAGTGATGGCCATGGAAGCAATGGCAGATAGGGGAGGGTTAAGGACAGACAGGGGTACTGCAGGCTCCACAGGAGCAGCCACGGAAGAGTCATGGAGCTGGCAGGAGGCAGGAGATGTGAAGAGGGGACTGGTTCGAGGGTGGACAAGCTATCAGAGACCAGGAGCCGCCTCTCTTTGGGAGCCGCCGGAAGTCTTACTTCTTGGGTGGGGAGAATGAGAGCGGAAACACCAGGCTACCTGACTTGCTGAGGGATCTCTGGCCCCACCCACAGGGCTGTCTTTGAGGGGTCCAGTGTGGCCCCCAGCTGGCTTGCTGCCCCTTACCTCCAGGTATTTATTAGCCAGGCGCAGGGTGCGATCAGTGATGTTAAATATGTCCCTCCAGTCGAAGTTGCCCATGTCACTGGCTCTGCTCTCTCGAGGACCCGTACTCAGGAAGTCCAGCATGGCATCTGCAGTGATGCCTTCTTCACCAAGCTGCCTTTTCAAAAAGCCTTTCACTGCTGGGTTTGCCAAGGTGTCCTTGGGAAGAAGCAATACAGTCAGAGCATTTAGAAATTTCACAGGATCTTTGGAATATCTTCTTTTTAGGCTGTTTCTAATTTTTAATAAATAGGGATAGAGTCTAAGGCTCCCTAAAAAGCTGGTGGGTTTTCTTCCATCATAAGGCATAGCTATCTATATAGTGTTTCCACCAAAGACACAGGCCTCTATAATAGAAGCAAGATGTGCATATTGGGAGTCAGGGAGAGGGGCAGGGAAAATGGTATATAGGAAGCTTTCCTCTTCTTATAGATTTTTAATTATCTTTTAATTATCCCTGCTGTATAAGATTCCTGTCTCCTGGCTTTGTAAAGCTGGAAATGAGAGCAGATGGACATATTCGATCATCTTTGCAGTTACTGGCCCCCTGAGATACGCCCTTGAATCTGAGGCCCTCGGGGGTATTCATAAAAACAAGAAACCTCAGGAAGCCACTGGTCTTGTGGCAATTTTTACATTTCCCCCAGAATTCACGAAACATATTTCCCACCCAAAGTCAACAAGTCCACTTGGTGACAGCTTCCGGAAGTCGTGTCTTTGGGCCTGCTTGTGGAATTTTTATCTGACTCCAGTGGTGATTAACCCTTCACTGGGACAAGGCAGTATATGGGATTTTCTTGGCCCTCCTCCTCCCTCCTCCTCCCCCACCTCCAGCCCCACCCACCGTACCCTGATCATAGTCATCTGCGTGCTCTGGTCAAAGAAGTACCAGACCTGGGGCCCTACTTCTTCCCAGGCTTTGACCAATTTCCTAACACGCTCCAGCTCTTCAAAAGTGAAGTTGGCCTAAAACCAGACAGAGATAGAGACAAGAATGGAGAGAAAAATGTGAGAGAAAATGTTTGGTTATATCTTTCCTGCTCCTGACACAAACCCTTGGGAAAGGCTTTTTAAGGTAGTATATTTGTTTTCTCCGTCTATTGATACTTCCCAGAACAATGGGCTGTTCCCCAGCCTCCCGCACGGACAGAACCTAATTTCTTAGCATCTCAGAGGCACGTGTGATATTGATGATGTCATTGTCTCAGAACCTCATAAAGCCAGACTTGGACTCCCTGTGAGCCAATGCTCTTCCTCCCTTCCTCCCTTTCTTTGGGTAACCACGGTTCAGAGAACTGTGAACCCTTCCATTAGGGATATCATTTAGGTTCTGGGGAGAAAACGTCATCGTAGGCTGCGTGGAGAGGGAGGGCCCAGGCAGGGGAGCAGGCTCAAAGCATTCCACTGATGTCTGTGGGCGGGGAGGAACCCAAGAGTCCGCTTAGTGAAAAACAGACATGAGACTCGATACTAGGAGGGCACAGTAACACACACACACACACTCACACACACACACACACACACACACACAGCCAAGGAAGAAGGGACAAGACCAGCCGGGATCTTACATTCTTCAGTATCCTGTGTGCTGCAGGGGAATCTGGAGTAAAGAGGATTTTTCCCATCAGCAAAGGCTTTGCTGCCCTCCAGGCTATTTTGGTTAGAGGGTTTGACTCCAGGCTCTGGATCAATGCATTACAAAAGGTTGCTGCCGGAAAAGGGACAGAATGTATAGAAACTCCCCAGGGCTCAGAGCTACACATAGTCATTAACGTGTTCAAATCACATGTGTCATTCAGCTCTACGGCGAAGGATTCAACAAATAGCCTCGGTTAGTAGGCTGCATCCCACCAATAACAAAGTCGTCACTAGTGGGTAACAAACTGTCACAGTGCATTGCCGCAAGGGCCTTAGCGGAGAAACAAAGGACGGGGCTCGCCCTGTGGTTTCCTGGGCTTCAGGAGAAGGTGCTGAGAAGCCTGCGCATGACGATTGCAAGGAACAGAGGCCAGTCTCGCAGGCAAGGGACCAGGAAGCCAAGCAGGCCTCCCCTTGGAATCTCAGCTTTCGTCTCTATAATTTCCTTTCAATTAGCTGCCTAACTGTTCTGTCATGTATGGGTGTTTTAAGGCCCAACTAGTTCTGGTGCCTGCCTGCTGTCTCTTCAATTGTTAACTAGAGTGTCACCCATTTCTTCCCCACCCCACCCCCCTTCGCCTCACAGGAGCCAAAAACAACAGTGTAAGGTGGGAAAGATGACTTGCCAGGGACTTGCTATGTGGAGCTTATTTCAGTACTACACACACAGATTTTCGATGTATTGTGTTTGTAAAAATCTCCCACAGCCATGTTTACTTGCTAGGGCCCTTGTGACCCTGGCTTTGCTTGCAACTCTGTGCTGCCTCCTCATTTATCTTTCTTCCCTTCCTCCAGAACTTAACCCTAGTTCAATCAGATCAGTGGGAAATGTCCCCTCTGTTCCTTTTCCAAGTGGGTGTCGGTTCTTTCCACGGCTCATGTCCAGAATTCTTAATGAGCACCGCCCCTTTCCAACAGAGGAAGTGGCTTTCTTGGGGGAGAAGCCTCTTTGCCTCAACGAGACCAGGGAGAGTCGCCTCCAGGACTGGTTTCCCCTGGAAGTGTCAAACCATCAGCTAACTAACATCAGAAGCCAGTTTACATGCAGGACTCAGAAGACTTACTTGTTCTCTTGTCATAAGAATAGACAGGATCTTTCCTTGTGGAGTCAATCCCCAGGAAGGCCTTGTAGTTGTTGTCTTCGTACCAATTGAAGGAGAACACCCGAGAGCCTCCCCCCTCTGGGTAGCCACACAAGAGGTCCGACAGGATGCCCACCAGCTGTATGGAGGTCTCTGGACCGCCAGTCCGCAGGAGGGGCCTGGTCGTCCACAGCAAGTCTTGAACACTTGGTCGATGGATGAACTAGCGTAAGGCAAAGGCTTCAGGTTATTTTGGGGTAGCCAGCATCATAGTCCCTGTGAAGCCAAAACTCCAAAGGTTGGGGAGACCCCCACATATGCATTTGGCTTCTCCACTTACAAGAAAACATCCCTATTCTCAGCAATCCTTAATCCAACTGTGAAATAAAAAAACTACTGTCATCTACTCAGGGCCTAGAAGGAAACTCGGATGAGCCTTAAAGAAAATCAAAGAGTGAATCCCAAAGCATTTTAATATCACTTCCTTTTTCCAGTCCCCATTTTTTTTTAGAATTCCTTGGGAATGTGCCCTTAGAGAAATGTAGAGAACATTTCTCTGTAAGCCAGTTCTTGGATTCTATTATCCCACCAAGATGGGGATACTAGAAAAAACTAGGAAATAATATCATGGAGGCATGGCTCTGTTCTTGTGGCAAGATCAGAGTAAATTTCTTCGGCCAACTAGTTTAGAATTTCATTCTTATAGTTGGAAAATTATTTTCATATTAGCTTAGTTTTACAAATGTGAACTCTTTCATTTCCTTGACATGTGTGGTTTGTGGTTTTTAGAGTTTGTGTGTGTGTGTGTGTGTGTGTGTGTGTGCATGTGTGTGTATTTTAAGATCCAATCAAATACAGAACAGATGAAGTCTCCATTCTTGAAAAAACACTTTTTAAAATCTGTGTCAAACTCTGAAGAGGCTGGTGGTCTTCACGCATGGCCCTCGCTGGCCTCTTCCTCTGCAGGACAATCTGGAAGGATGAAGACTAAGGGGAAGGTGTCAGAGTTGGCAGGGTCTCAGCTCCCATAATGCCATCTGGCTTTGCTTTAGGGGAAAATGGAACATTGAAAACAATGCTGCTTTTATTCCCCAAACACATTTTATTACTCATTTTCGAAGGCACTTGGGAATTTAAAAAACCATTAGGATTCAGTCAGGTGAGACTGAAATCAGTTCCCCTATTTCAGTAAGTGATGTTTACCTGTCATCTCTGTCTTTGTCCACATGCCAACACTTGCCCTCTGAAACTGTCGAGTACTGTGTAGAATCCACACAGTGAGTCACGCCTGTAATCACAGTCTAGGCTTCCACAATAAAGCTGGATTCTCAAACTGCTTCAACAACAGTAAGTCTTAGGACAGTCTTGGAAGGGGTTATTACCATTATTATGCTGCTCATTTAATCAAAGCATTTGGAGGTGAAGGGGCTGTTCTGGGGTCAAACGGTCTAGTATTAGTTACTATAAATGCTGACATCTGCTTCAACATAGTTCACAAATGCTTAGACAGGCAACAAGCCTTCTGGAACTCCTGCACAGAATTAAGTGTTGGTATGGTTGGGGACTTTTTAACATTCTCTATCACTTTCACCTCTATTATACTGACAAGAATTTTTTAAATGCTGAACAGAGACCCCCTGTCACAGGCGGCCATCAGGACGCTGGGCCCTTCTCCGGCTTTCTCTGCACGGCAGTGCTCTCAGGCTGCCAGGCTGAGCTTTGTTTTAGGAAGCCAGATTCCAACCATGTGATTTTCCAGCTTGGCTAAGCTCAAGTCAGCTCCAGAGAATACTGGAGAGGGGAAAAGTTTGGGGAAAATTATGCTCCACCTTTGGCCTCCCTGTTATAATACTCATCCCACTTGAAAGTAATTGTTTATTTCACATCTCCCTTCCCCACTGGACTGTCTGTTTCACAAGGGCAGTGACCAGATCTGTCTCTTCATCATTACGCCCTTAGCGTCTCTCATTTACTGAGTGGGGAGAATCAATTTCTATATGGGCAAAGCCTTGTGCAACTAGATGTTAATTGAAACATGCACATCTTTCACAAAACAAAAAATCAATTATTTTCCTTATGGCGAAATGAGTTGATATGTTAGGACACTTTAGAACAGTGCCTGGAAGTACTCTATAAGTGTATGTTATTTCTTTTAGTAGCATAGATTTACATGGATTTTAAGAGCATAAAAGAATGGATCATGTCGGTACTGGAAAGACCTAGATTTAATTGTAAGTCTGCTGATAATGTGTCATGCCAGACAAGGTGGTATTTCTTCCTAGGCATGAAATCAAAAGGATGGTTCCCTTCTTTTTGCCTCTTCTCCAGGAACAGAAAATTTAGGATATGAATAGGTGCCTTGAAATTGCTAGATGGAAAGATCAAACGTATTTCTCCTTCAGTAGGGTTGGAGTACAACTAAGTTGTTTGATATAATACATGTGGCAAGATGGTGGAAAGACATAATGAAATTATAATACTACTGTCATGTCACTTACCTCTTGAATTCTTATTGACATATCAGATATTATTCTTCCCCAGGATCTCAGATTGATACCTGGAGAACTACTGTCCAGGAGTGTGGGAAGCTGTAATTGATAAGAAAAAGTATTAAAGAAGAATATGTGTAGTTGTACATATACACATAAGCACTATCTGATCTCCTGTATGCTTGAAAAGCATTTCCTCCCTTCTTTCCTATCACAGGACCTCTCCTGCAAGATTGCTTTCAGAAACAAACTTCTTTTATCTAATTGAGAGAATCGAAGGCCCTTATTCCAAGTCACCCTGCTGAGCCAGTCCATTACAGTTTCATAGCGACATTAAATACACAAAAGCGGTTCTGATCACAGGTTTAGTGACACCAAACAAGATTCCTGGAGGGAGGAAAACAGAGCACAGCTGCCAGCGTGTAAAGGAGGGGCAGGTGGGGGTGTCCATCCAGCTCCCTTGCAGATTCTCCAGTTGACGGTGGTGTTCTGGTGATCCTGGCCCATGCGACAACACGAACTGTTCACGCATGTCCACCTCCCTGGGGAATGTGGAAGCCCAGAGGTTTGCTGGCTTCAGATCTGAGCCTCATGTGTACAACGTGTTTTCTGAAATCCTTCACGGTTTCAAAACGGATTGCATCACAGATCCTGTGTCTTTCAGGACTGAACGCAAAGTTTTAAGATGGTGGTTTTCAAGCTCAGGTGTGCACCTTGGGTAAGTCTGCAGGGGAACTGCATTTTAACAAGCTCAACATGTAATTCTGATTCAAGTATTTGTGGACCACAAGCCACAAGCATCTGCTTTTTATTTGCTAGGACAGTTCTCCTAAATGATGGATGGGCTGCCCCAGCTGTGACTCAGTTCAGAAACAGGTGGACTTAGGCTTTAACCAGCCCAGCGTCCCATTTCCAGCTGTGGTCTGTCCCCCTTCTCCCTGCCACAGTGCAGGGGCCTCCCATCATCTCTGACCCTGAAACCAAAGAATAAGTAGGTACGATCACGGGGCATTAACATTTCAGGCTTATTTTCTAACTATAAAATGAAAGCCTTTGGGATGTATGAGAGCAACAAAGCAGACTGGGGAAGAATTTTCCAGAGGAGGTAGTAGGAAAGCTACCATTGAAACTGTATCACTGAGAAGCGTCTTCTCTCCTTAACCTTAAAACTGGGCCTAGGCACTGGGTCTTGCTGTGACTTTTCAAACTCCTTGAAAATAGTCTCAGTGTGTGCTGGGCAAAGCACTTTCATTCCTGTTTCTCCTATAGGAGGGAGGGGCTGAGGAGAGTAGGTAGGAAGGGAGGAAGCCCGCAGATAAAAATGGGTGCCAGCAGCAAGCGACCACCAGGTTCTGTCAATCTGCCCTCCTCACTGTCCGCAGTAAGGTCTTCTAGAGATGAAAGGGGATCCGAGAGATACATCAATAAAATGTATAGGCCTTATTTTGGTTTTGATCTGGACAAACCAGTTGTAACAATCAGACAGTATTAGTTAATACTATGTTGAGTTGTCTGTGATTTGCTTTAAAACACTTCAGGGGAAAAAAAGTGAGGGACAGATAAAACAAGAACAGCCTGATGTGGAAAACTGTTGAAACTGGGTGATGGATACACAGGGGTTCATTATATTATTCTCACTACTTTTACACTTATTACTATAATAAAAAGCTTTAAAAATAGAAAAGAGGTTTCTCTCTGGAAAGCAGTGTGGAGGTTCCTCAAAAAAACTAAAAACAGAAATACCGTTTGATCCAGTAACTCCACTTGTAGGAATTTACCGGAAAAAAGCAAAATCCATGATTTGAAAAAATACATGCACCCCTATGTTTATGGCAGCACTATTTACAATAGCCAAGATATGGAAGCAACCTAAGTGTCCATCAGTAAATGAGTGGATAAAGAAGAGATGGTGCACATACACAATGGAATATTATTCAGCCATAAAAAGAAAAGAAATCCTGACATTTGCAACAACATGGATGGATCTGGAGGGTATTATGCTCAGTGAAATAAGCCAGGCGGAGAAAGACAAATACCATATGATTTCACTTATCTGTGGAATATAAAAGCAAAGCAAAACAGAATGGACAAAACAGCAGTAGCCTCAGAGACTCTGAGAAGTGACTGGTGGTTACCCTGGGGGAGGGGTTGGGGTCGGTGGGTGAGGAGGGTGAGGGGGACAAAGGGGCACAAAAATTCTCAGTCATAATGTAGGTTGGTCATGGGGATAGCAGAACAGCAGGGAGAATATAGCCAATGATTCTGTAACATCTTCCTGTGTGGACAGATAGTAACTGCACTAGCGGGGGTGAGGATTTAATAATGTGGGTAACTGAAAGAAAAATAAATGAAAATAGAAAAGAGGTCTCTTGCATGCAAAAATAATAAATTGCTGAGTGAATGAATACTAAGTAAATACTCTCTCCTCTTGTTTTTTCTTCCTCCTAAGGCTGCCTTTGCTCAGGCTCTCTCACAGAACATTTTGTCAGAATAGACTTCTTGCTGGCCCCTCGCCTCTAGATCCTCCCGTCCAGTGCACCCTCCATGCCGTAACGTGAGGTACCTAACAGGCCCATCCAACCACGTCACTTCTGCTCAAAGATCTTCCTTGGCTCCGTACCGCCCAAGAGAGAAGGTCAGTACCAGCGCCGGACGCACATGGCCTCTCAGACCCTGATGTGCGGCTCCCTCTCTAGCCTCTCTTGCTTCTTCTCCGCTGGCTAAACTTCTCCCACATTTCCAACGGGTCAGTCTCTTTCTGTCCTCCTGGCTCTGCACACTGTCCCCCAATGCTTCTCTGCCTGGCAAACTTCTCATCCTTCAAGTCTTATTCCTGACACAATGTCTATCAAACAGTGTCCCCATGGTAGATTTAGATGACACTCCTTTTTTATGCTTCTTTGCTCACCCTTGTTCTGTTACGCTCTTTTAAAACACCCTGTTTATATCCTTCCTTGCTCTTTACCACTGGTAATTATTCTGTCATTTGCTTGTCATCTCTCTAGTTAGCCACTAAGCTCCATGTTGATAGGCACCACGTGTTATATATATATTATTTGATGAAGGAATGAATATCCTTATTATAGCAAAACCAGATTGACTCTAATTGTTTATATGCCTGATACTGCATGGAATGGTATGCCCACTTAGGGCAGTGTATTAGTCAGGGTTCTGCAGAGAAACAGACCCAGTAGGATATATATAATTTTATACATGAAGAGATTTATTATAAGGAATTGGCTTATACAGTTATGGAGGCTGGCAAATCCCGGTATCGGCAGGGTGAGCTGGCAGACTGGAGACACAGGAAGCCAGCGGTTGTAAAAAAAAAGCTGATGTCCCAGTTCGAAGGCAGGCAGGCAGGCAGGCATGAAGAATTCTCTTACTTGGGGGAGGTCAGCCCTTCTGCTCTATTCAGGCTACAGCTGATTGGAGGAAACCCACTCACATTAGGGATAATAATCTGCTTTATTCACTCTATCAATTTAAATGCTAATCTGATCCAAAAACATCCTTACAGAAACACTCAGAATAATGTTTCACCAGAATAATATCTGGGTACCCCATGACCTGTACCCCATGACACATAAAATTAACCACCACAGGCAGGGACTCTATCTTTTTATCTTTGTATCACTCAAACTTCTTATCCATTGGAATTTTCTTTAGCAGCTAAGGAAACATTTCTGAATCATAATGCTGAGCAATGGAATGAAGTCTGCCTTGGAGGCAGTGATAATTCATCGATGTCCAATCAGAGAAGGCTCGGCAAGATAAGTCTACTTTTAAAGGGTCTTTTTAAAAAAAAAGCAGATCAATTTTGGTCTTTTTATCTTGAAGCCAAATTCCCTGTATTGAGGTCTTGTTAGAAGTGGATGCATTGAAGAAGTAATAAATTAATATTTTTCTGAAAATTCACAATTATTGAGTTTTACTAGTTGGATCAATTTTATTTCCCAGGTAGTTCTGAATTGGATTTATGACACTTTGATTTTTTTTTAAGGATAAAAAAGTAGTAACTGCTTACCTATATGACGCTCTCCCTGTAACCTGCACCTCTCCCCGACAAGAGTAATCACTATTAGCAACTTGGCATGTCCTTCCAGAAGGACCAATCTTTCAACTTTATTTTTACATCTTTCACCTGATCGACAATTCCATAGACCTCTGCATTTTGATCACAGTTTGCAGTTCAGTCATATTAGCTTCTATGGCAAGGCTTGGAGAGCACCCTGGACCGAATGGTGTTTTTGCTTTTCCTAAGGACTAAAGGTTCACTCCACCAATGTACGATAAGCATCACCCATCCCCTCACACACTTTCACTACCCTGTTGTCTAAGAGCTAAAAACACCACAGGAAAAAAAAAGCGCTCATTTATTCGTTCCCTAAACATCGACCGGCAGTGAATTTATGTGCTAGACACAAAAGATAAAAAAATGAACAGATCTCTGTCTTCACTGAGAATGTTAACACCAGGGGTCATGATCATTCTCTCGTTGCCATCCACTCACGGTGCACAAACCACCCGCCCTCAGAAGCTACAGTGTCTCCTCTGAGGACAGTCTCTGCACACAGACCCTTGATCCTTTCCCCGCTGCTTCCTCTGCGACCTGGTTCTCACTGTGACAGACATGTCTGTATGGCTACCCAATTTTGCTAAAGAGGATAATGCCTGGCTAAAAAGCCACATTTCCCAGCCTCCCTTGTGTACGGCATGGTCATGGGACACAATTCTGACCAACAAGATATCAAGAGAAGCCTTAGGGTAGGGGTTCCAGGAAAGGTCTTTTAAAGGAGGGCCCGCTGCCCCTTCGCCTTCCCCTTGCCCTGAACACTGACATGCTGGAGGAGGTAGAGGAGACATGTCCAGATCGCCAAAGGACAAGCACGTGCTGGAAACGAGTGAGGGAAACGAAGAGGGGCCTCAGTTCCTGAGAGAATCTGTGCGCCTCCACTCCTGAACAACCTGTCACAGGACTTTGGGAGGAAAGCAAAACCCACTGTTCTGCATCCTGTTACTCACAGCCAATGGCAGTTTCTAAATGACATGATAACACATTTGACAAATATGTATTTAGTGTCTGCTATGTGCCAGGGGCTTGGGGTACAACAATGAACAGAACGAAGTCCTCCCTTTGCGAAGTTTACCGTCAAGAACGCTTCCACGTTCCCACCACTATCACCACATATATGTATCTCGCAAGAAAGAAAGAACTTTCTCTGATCCCTCGTCCCCCTGTAGCCACAGTCTAATTCCCCTCTTTGTAGCCCACCCTTCATCCCCACACTTTTTGGAAGAGTATTCCATTCATCACTAGTCAGTGACTTTACTTCCTCACCAACACTGCTGTCTTCCACCCTCACCATCGTCCTAAGAGACTTTAACTAGAACCACTTTCCTCCTAGTTTTTAAGTCTAACGGATACTTCTGGTTCTTGTTTTTGCAGATCTCTCTGCTTTTCTTCACACTTTTGATGATGTTCTTTTCCTCCTGGATGTCTGTGGCACTGCTCTTGCCTGGCTTGCTCTCTGCCTGGTTCCTCCTCTGCTTTTCCCACAAGCTCTTCTGCCTCCACCTTCCCCTTCAGCGCTCAGGTTCCCAAGGGCCTCCATACCCCCGTTGCTCTCACTCTGTACATTCTTCCTGGGTAGTCACATTCCCATTATCATTTAATCTGCTACCTTGTTGTTGGTGGTGACTTCTAAATGTGCACCTCCAACCCAACTGTCTGCTGGACATTTGCCTGAATCTGACTCGTCCTAAACTGACCACGTCACCTTCCCCCAAACCAGCTTTGGTTCCTGCACACCGTTCATCAGGTGGGGGCACCACCCTCTGCCCACTCACCAAAGCTAGAAGCCTGAGAGACATCACTGATTCTTCCCCATTCCCATTCACTGTCAATATCCCCCGCCTGGAATCTAGGAACTGGTGCTGCTCTGAGGGTGGGGCAGGAGGAGCCTTCCAATGGCAAAGAGGGTAGCCAAGAGACATCGGAAAGACTGCTTTAGAAGGAGGCTGGAATCAAGGACTGGAGTCCAAAGAAGCTGTGCAAAGAAAAAACAACCAGGTCCTAGATGATGGGAAGGCACCTAAGAGAGCTAGAAGCCCAGAGGCACAGAAAATAAGGAATTGTCACATTCATGGGTCCAGAGAGACTGGACATTAATCAATCAGTCACCAGCTCCTATTGCTATTAATTATTTCCCCTTCTTTATGAGTGTGTTGACTGTTTTCCTCACTCGAGTGTAAGCTGGAGATCATCTGTGGCTATGTTTTGCCCAAGCAGGTATCTTTACATCTTTTCTCCTTTATCTCCATAGGCTCCAGGCACACTCTGGTCTTAAAACTCCATCCCACATCAAATTCAATGCACTGAAAAGCACCTGTGTCTCTATCATATCTGTATGTCTCTAGATCTATATATATATGGATATAGATATCTATACATTTTTTAAGGCTCTTAATTTTGCTTTTGTAATTATTTGGCCTTGAGTAACTCATTTAACAAAAAGTAATTCTGGTATGATTTCTCAGCCATCACTGCAAATACTTAGGGAAGTTTGTAAAGTGGGAAAACCTGAACTGCAAACTAGTTTTTGAATTTCAAATTTTATGAATATTAAATTGAACAATAAAATGGAATAATATTCCCTCTCTTAAACATTCAATTTAATGCTTAATAATTTCAACTGTAAAGCCTTTTCTTTGTATTTCAGAACAATAATTTTTTATTTTCATGTCTTGAACATTTTTGTAGGTCTGCAAAGCTCAAGGCTCTCAGATACTATGCCTATCATTTTAGGGCCTCATGGATAAAATGGCCAATGCACCCCATTCCGCATCCTGACTCCACCCCTGGCGGCCAGAGTTAACTCATGTGAAACCACCTCACCTCCTCAAGAAAGCCTTCCTTCCCTCATTACCATGCCCTTCCTGCCTTCCTTCCCCATGGGTGATGTGCCCCTCCTAGCTGCTCCTAGAATTCCCAGTGCATGCATTTATCAGTTTTATATTGGTTTGCTATTACTGTTAGTGTCTCTGTCTGTCCACTACACTGCAAGCTCCTCAAGAATAGGAATAATCTTTATTTTGTTTTTATATCTTCAGGGCATGGTACACAGTAGACACTCTACAAATATGTGTCGTATTAATGAATGAGTAAATTAACTCTAATCTAGTGGAAAAGAGACAGAGTCCATTGAGGTTTGTTAGGTTCCATGAGATATGTCTCTTTAGGTATGATGGTGACTTCCAGGAAGGGAGTGGTCAGTTCCGCCTGGGGTTGGGGAAAGTGGCACTTGAGCTGATGTTTAAAAGAAGACAAACTGATGATCATAAGTGTGAGGGCACTGTTTGTGGACGGAAGGGGAGGACCAGGAATTCCAGGTGGAGAGAGGGACGTGAGGGGAGCCAGCAAGAGAAAGTGACCAGAAAGACAGCCAGTTAAGTACAAGACCAGGAATTTGGGGAAGAGGGAACTGGAGGAACACAGCTTGAGATGCACTTTGGCATCTGGTTAACTCTTTCTTTTTCGATCTTGTTAATAATTTAATAGTATTCATTTTTCAAATATTTACTGAGCTCCAGCTATGTGCCTGGCACCATAACTGTAACTCCTTTTCTAGCTCTTTCCAGTGGAGATGGTAAGTAACGAAGGCCTTGCCCTCGAACCTTTGTTTTAGGCACCACTTCCACCTCAGGGAGGTGCCTGGCCCCCTGGGGAGGCCCCCACATGTGTCTGCTCACCCCTTGTCTGACTGATACTGCCATAAATTATAGAATGACTCTCCTAGGGCTCTCCTCTTCTTCTGGTTCCCTCCCCCATTATCTGTTCAAATGTGCACGGACTGTTCGTGCCAAAACAACTGGAAAAGACTGTAAGTTGATTTGAATGGAAATTTGAAAACATTTCTGGAAAAAAGGTCATAGGCCAAAATGGCAAGTATCATCACACACAAACACACACACACACACACACCACTGCTTCCTATACCAAAGAAGTTCTCTTAATTTCTCAAATAACAAATAACCTTTCCATGTCATGACTAGGCCAGCCCCACCAACCTAAGGTAAGGTCTCACTAGTCGTCCTAAGGAAGACTGGGTATGCAGATAGAGGTACAGAAAGGATGTGTCTCTATCACCTCCCATTAGCTGTGGCTGGACTGAGGGGCCCCTGGGCCTTGATCCTGTACTTGAGAACTGAATACAAGGCCCTAGCTAGCAACCAAGAAGATTCTGGCTACACGAGGTCTTTGTTTGGGTTCTCAAGGGACAAAAACATGTCTGTCCTTTGGGACTGTGCAATGCTTTTTCTTAAAGCAGAATAAAGCACATTAGCTACTAAAAAATCCTGTTTGGGACGTATTTGCCAATGCTTTGGATCCAGTGTGTTAGTTAAGCAGATGCTGCTCTGCCAGCACACAAAAGGAACGTTTTATGATTAGAAATTTTTGTTTATTTTACTTTCCCTGATTCAAAAAGACCATCTGGAAAACAGCATTGATTTTGAAGTTGAAGATCTACCTAATGCAAGGGTAAAAGGTGGCCTTAGGTTAAAAGTGTCTTTACAGGGATGACATAGCCTCTGGGGCCAGTGGAAGGTTCTGGAATGAAGGATGAGATGCTGTCTTAAAAGCACCCAGACAGATGTAGAAAGCAGATGAAGTGGTGGACAGAATGTGGACCCGCTGCATTCAGTCCCAGGCTGCTGCTACAGGAAATCCAGATTTATCCGGGAGGGAAGTTGTTGCTAGGCAACAGAGAGAATGTGGATTTGAAGCATGTTTGTTGCAACCTGACAGTTGTTAAGCATCAGATGAAAAGAGAGGAAGCTGGCCTCCGTGGTGAGGGGCTACCAGGCGGGGGCACCCCGAGTACCAGGAAATGCGTCATGAGTGGAGAATTCAGACTAAATCACCCAAGGGGGTGGGAGGGAAATGCCAAACTGTCTCTACCCAGAGAGCTCCCAGAGACATGCTGTCTCCCAGGACTGGAGGGGACATAGCATCTGAGTGAGAGGGTGGGCTCTGGGGTATGTGAACAGACAAGTTATGGGACTCGGTTTGGCTCAACAGAAACCAGGCCTTTTTCCTCTCTGCTGTGACTTGAATCTTGGTATTTGTGGTTGATGAAAACATAACTGAGCTTGGAATCTAGGGGCAGTCAAAAATTCACTCATGACACAGATCTCCTGCTCGTGTGAGGGGTCTGAGGAAGGAGAGCGCCTGCCTGTGTTTGAGGAGGACATGTCTGGGGGCCATGATGGGAGAAGAGCGGGGTCCTCCCCGAAGTGACTGTGACCTTGCTCTGGTGAGAGCAGAAAGGCTTTCTGGTTCCAAAGGGCTTTTCCATCTTCTGCAATGTGAATTTCACTACCATCCCATGACATACACAGCAGAGGTCTTGTTATCTTGATTTTACAGATGGGAAAGCTGAGATCCTTTTAAATGATATCAAGCTGGGGGCCAACCCCGAGGCAGGACCACGTCTCCTGGTTACCAGGAGGTCTTTGTATGCTCCTGCGGCTGCCCGCCCTCAGCTGCTCCGACTATCGCGTCCCACGCTCAGGGGGGAAGTTGCTTTCTTCATAAAGAGAGTTAAGCAAGACTTCATGGTCATATTGATACCCTTAGGAAAGGACATATATTCATGGTAGGCAGGAAAGAAATTTTAATACAAAAGCTCTTAACCTGTGGTCTGGCCTCAGAGGGATGCCCTGTGTGTCTATGTGGACACACTCCTCTAGGGAAAAGGTTTAGAGCTGTTGCCAGATTTGCAAAGGTAGTCCTAATCTATGAAAAGGTTAAGAACTTTTCTCTACTATTCTGTAGAGAAAAGAATTACCAGAGACCAAAATCCTTTTTTCAAACCAGTTTACCCTGAGAAACTGATGCTTAATGCATTGGTGCTCAAACTATGTCCACTGAACAAAGCTCAGGGCCTCAGGACAGCACCCCAAGAGCGGCCTTCACAGGGGCAGCTCATGGCCTCAGTGACTTAATTTTGACCTCTCTGTATTTTTTTTCTTTTTAAATTCATAAAAACAATATCCGATATGTCTTGAAAATAAGCTCTGGCCTACTGTATGCTTGGAGCCTAAAAGAAATCAAGGCCAGGTCCATGATGATCACGTTCTCAGGCCTACGTACATTTAATGTACATCCAGGGGAGACTTTGATTCTAATAGACACATAGTTTTATCCATGTAGGCAGAACAGATATTAATGCTGTACATCAAATCCGCTTGCTATGGCTTAATAATTAAAAAAAAAAACCCAAAAACCTATTTTCTGACTTGGTTTTGTTTTTACCCTATAACCCTGCTGCCACCCCCACTCTGCGGGCGCCCATGGCCAGTCCTCCCTCTTCCCTCCCCAGACCCTCACGCAGAGGGCGAGAAAGCGGATAGCCCAGCGAGCCAGGTTTGGAAGGAGAGGAAAATCATGAAGTTAACTCGTTAATAGGATCTCCCTGTAAAATGCTAGAGACATGGGGCTTTTCCGGAGATTCTGATGCAGCAACATCATCTGAAAATTGAAACACAGTTGGAGTTGAACAAACTGCAGTGAATGATCCCAAGAGCAGACACCATGGCCAGCTCACACTGGACAGTGGGCAGTCCACCCATACGTGTACCAGGCGGTCCAGAAATTTAGGGAGCAGAGCCAAGGACACAGCAGGACATTGAAAGGAGTATGTAGTCCAGACCCAAGGACTGGGTCTTTTTTCCCCTGGAACTCAATTGTCAGCCACCCTGAGGTCAGAGATGCGGGTGAAATGAAGGCAGAAAAGTAAAGATGGCTACAGAGTCGTAGCTGAGGGGAAGTAAAGAAAGCTGAATCATGCCCCACTGGAAGCGACTGCAAAGGGGAAAACCGTGGGCCCAGTGCCGGGAGGCCAGGTTTCCTCTATCAGCATCCACTGAGAAGGGGGGAGGGAGGGGAACAGATTTCCCAGCAGCGTGGCAGGCCCTGGCATCCGCTTCAGATCCCCTGCCGAACTTCCACAAATAAACACGTAGAGCAGAAGGGACGGATTTGCTTCTCAGCAAGATTTCAAAGCTGAGTACCAGAGTCGGAGAGAAAACAGGAAGGATCAGAGGGGGAGGAGGAGAAGGAGGGGCACGCGTGCCTTGGGCCAAATCAGATGGGAAAATGTCCCAACCTGAACCTGACATGCCATTTTTCATGAGGTGTGAAACATTACAGGTACTGTTGGCGGTCAGAACCCTGGGGCCCTGCTCTGAGCTGCTGGGTTTCAAGGTGGGGGCGTTGAGCTCAAAAAGACCAGAGGTGAAGCCGAGCTCTTTCAGACTATCTCAGCCACAGGGAAGTCAACGGGGGCTCAGTCGCTAGACAAATACCATATGATTTCACTTATATATGGAATCTAAAAAACAAACCAAATGAACAAACAGACCCACAAATACAGAGAAAGAGGTGGTTGCCAGAGGGGAGGGAGGTGGGCGATCACGAGGTACACACTTGCAGTTAAAAAGCAAATCACAGGGATGAGAAGGACAGCACGAGGAATACCATCACTGACATTGTAATGACTTGTATGGCGACAAGGGTGACTACATTTATCATGGAGAGCATCTCGTGATGTATATAAATGACGAATTACTATGTTGTACCCCTGAAACTAATATTGTATGTATGTCAACTACACTTCATTATTAAGAAATATAGAAAAAAGAAATAATAATAAAAGAGAGTGAGCCACCTGACTGTTTCCTTCCCAGCCCACCCAGCCCCTGGGCCCCCTCTGAGTGCGTGCGCACGTGAACTTGTACTTGAGGGTGTGTGAGGGGACGTAGGGGGATGGGTCGTGTGGAGTAAGGCTGTGGGTACCGCATTTGGACTATGTGAGGCTGACAACACTCCCTTCTAATTTCCAAGGGGCTGAGAAAAAACACAGCTGGACCCAGTCGGTGCTGACCCCTACAGCGCCCTCTCTGCTTCTCCCAGCAGCACGGATTCCTGGGCCTGGAGCTCGCACTCCTGCCCCACCCGCACCCCAGCTCCTTACAGAACAGAGGCAGGTGCCATCACAGTGGTCTGCTGACATTGTCCCTCTTTCTTTGTTAATGAGCATTGACTTGGCATTTAATAAAACCTTAGTTTTACGCTGGTGTACGTGCGTATGAGAAGCAGCCCAGGAGAACAGAAGGCACAGCATTCCCCACACTGGAGCTAAGCATGGCTGCTGGCCAACCAGCTGCAGTAACAGCCTCCTCCCAGAGAAAGGCCCCCGACCCTGGCCTCGGAGCAGCCCTGCCTCGCCATGCGCCCCCTGCCCCCCCATGCCCCCCGCCGAGGCTCAGACAGAGGGTCTGGCCTGAACTGTCCTGTGCTGCCTCAGGACCGTTTTTCTAAAAACACTGATAGGATGGGTAAGGGAGCAGTAAAAGCAAAAATCCGTCATAATGCCTACAATTTCATTTAGGTCTTATTAGTAATTTTTAAAAATGTTTAGCCACTTTGCCATTTGTCAAATGGAAAAGCACATTTCAAGGGCACCAGACAGGGTGTTTGTCCTCTTTGCTTGGGACCCATGTGTCTTGTGTTGGCCAGGTCTTTCTCCAGTGATGAGCAGTAGAAAGAAGACAGGGGTAGGGGTAGTCCTCAAGCCCAGCTCCTGCCAGAGTTTTCTCCTCTAGGTGGTCTCTGGGGGGCCACTCCCCGGCTTTGTGACGAGAACAGCCGAGAGGATGTGTTTCCAAAGCAGCCTGGACTTACGGGTGATCAGATGAAAGTGCCTTAAGGCCTTAGAAGCATTTGGGGTACTATCGTATTATGTTTGGTCTACAGAAATTGAGACTTGTAAATGAAGCTCCTAAGTTCTAGGTCAGTGATTATCAACCTTGGCTGGACATGGGAATGATCTGGAAGGTTTAAAAAATACTAAAGGCCGACTGAATTAGAATCTCTGGGGGTGGGGAGGCAGGCATTCCTAGTTTCTAAAAACTCCCCAGGTGGTTTGATGCGAAGCCAGGCTGGGAGTCACTGCTTAAAGCCCAGTGATCTTGCTGTTGATATCTGTAAGCCACGCTGCAGAGACCAGGCCTGTTTGCTTGTCTCAGTGCTGAGAGTTCAAAGAAGGCTCACGGTTGGAGCTTGGCTTGCGCACAGTGCCTGCCTCTTGCAGGCACCCAGGTCAGGGCTGAGTGCAAGACACACAGACAGAGGTGGGGAGCAAGCATGCAGACCTGGCTCAGGTCACTGAGAGTGCCCGGCCGAAGGTCTCTGGTTTCTGAACTCTAGCACTTGCCCAGGCAATGTGTAAGGGCAGAAGGAAAGACTTTCTGGTCTTTCTTGTCTGGTAAATAAACATCCTGAAGCCATGGTCCAGTCCCTAAAGAAAAGATTCACCCAGGTGTCCCTTTATCCTGCTACATCCAGAACTATCCTCCTAGAATTGCTGGCCACGCCCTGAAGGTACATTTATCTATACCAGTGGCCAAAGTGCTTCAAAAAGAAATGCATGACCTGCCCCTTTGCTAGTGCCCAGACTGCTGATCCTGGCCGCCCAGGAAAGCTCCTGCTTCTCTGCAAACACAGGTCACTGGTCTCCTTGCTGAATGGCTGTACAGCTGCCCAGAACAGGGGATCTTTACGACCTTACTCTTCTGTCTGATTCTGGAAACACACCAGGGAATGAGTCCAGTACTGGGTTCCTCTTGGATCTTTGGACAGAGAAGTTTGAGCCACATGACTTTTTATTCTCCCTGCAGAGTGGGGAGCTGAGAGATCTTTTCTGGGGTCCTGGGATCTCTGGCACATCCACAGGTCCCAACCTCTCTGGAGGCCCACCCGGTGAGCTGGGCACACTACAGAGTAACATTCTAGGGGAAGTCACATTTTGAAATGGATAATGTGTGAACTCTCTAAACCGTGGGGTCTTGTTTTATTTTGCTTCATTTTAAAAAGTCTTCAGCTTGCTTTTTAAGACAAGCTGAGAGTAGGTTTTCTGGGATTTGAAAGAGCGACCATAGAAGGGCAAGACCCAGATTCCTTAACCAAGTCCTCAGCAACTAATACACCCCACAACATAGCTCCGGAAATGAGAATGTCGGCACAAGAATAAGCACAGTTAAACGCTGGAGACAGTATGTGTGTCACCTTCTTTGAAGGATTATTTTGACTGTTTCTTAAAGCCTGGTCTCTGAACTACCTCCGTTGGAATCACCCAGCCCACATCTCCTGAAGCAGTCTGTGGGAATTGGAACTTGCAGTTTCTCCCCAGCTTTCCTGATAATTTTCTTACACTGAAGTATGAGAACCACTGCTGTATACCTCCTTTATGTAATTCCCACTCATCTTATTCTTCTAGCAAAAGAGGAGACGTTATCAAGTTCCAAGAAGCATGTCTCAGGGCAGTTCTGGAATACAGAGTTGAGGATTAGGGCTTTCCAAACTTCTGAGACTATCTTTCTACCTGCTAGAAAAATAATAATTCTAGGCTCTTTTTTTTTTTTAAACCCAGAAACAGCAACCTTTGGGATCAAGAACCGACCCAAAGGAGGGAGCATAAAGCTCTCATTTGTCAAAATTTATTAATTTTTTTCATGTATCTTTTCTTATCACTTTATAAAATATTAATTTGTTACACAGCTGAGCAATGGGGCCAGGAAGTCAACTATCTGCCCAAGATCACCTAGGAAATGGTAGGGCAGGGACTTAGACAAGACCTCCTCCCTTCCAGGCTGCCAGGGGGGTTGGAGAGGATTTATCCCACATTTGGAATGGACCTAGACCTGTCACAAACACGTACCTAATGGCAAACTGTATAGTGACCCCCACGTGCTCTAGGATGACCACCAGTCAAGACTCCTTGAGTCTTTGGAACCCGGAGTTTCCTCAGGGACTGTCTTGAACACCAGACTCATGCCCTCCTCAACTGTCCGTTCATGAGTTCCCGATGGCCTGCTACCAGGCCCTGCTGCCCCCAGGAATTACCTTCCAAGGGGGGAGCAGCTCAGACTCACTTACCACATGGAAGAGCTTGAGGAAGTCCACATTGGCATACAGAGTGTCTTCCACCCACTGTAGGGTGCCCTGGGAGAGGGAGCACATGGCCTCACGCACTGCCTGTGCTTCACGGCGCTGGCTGAAGATCACAAAGCGCTCCAGGAGGACCTCACTGCAGGCAATGTCTTTCAGCACCAGATCTGGGACACCGTGAGCAAACTGCAGGGGGAGAAACAACACTGGAAACCTCCCTATGATAAGAGAATACCAGCCCCCCAAAGACGTCCATGTCTTAACCCGCAGAACCTCTGAATACATCGTTTTGCATGGAAAGGGGAATTGAGATTGCAGATGAAGTTGAGGTTGCTAATCAGCTGACTTTAAGGTAAAATATTTTGGATTAGTGGGAGGGCCCAATAGAATCACTAAGGTGCTTTGAATATGGAAGAGAAAGGCAGAGAAAATGTCAGAGTGATGTGAGAAAGACTGGACTGGCCACTGCCGGCCTTGAAGATGAAAGGAGGCCACCAGCCTACACATGTGACACTCTCTGGAAACTGGAAAATGGATTTCCTTCAATGAGCATGGCCCCGCCAATGCCTCGACTTTCAGATTTCTGATTTCTAGAACCATAAGATAAAAAATGTGTGTTGTTTTAAGTTATTAAGTTTGTATAATTTCTTACAGCAGCAACAGGCAATTAATACTCCCAAGATTTATTTCATCAGAGAACCATTTATGATGTGAGAGACCCTCTTAGCATTTGATGCCGAGGTTCCATCAGGATCCACCCCCTGGAGCTGGGGTGGGGAGGGGTTAGAATGCATTTGGAGTAATGGCAGATGACCAGTCCCCTCTGTCTTTTCTCACCAGATATAGCTAAAAATATTGGATGCCCCATTAAATTTGAATTTCAGATGAACAATGAACATGTTTTAGTACAAGCATGTCACAAAGAACATCCAAATGGGATTATACGCCTAAAAAGTATTTGCTGTTTATCTGAAATTCAAATTAAACTAGGCACCTGTATTTTATCTGACAACTCCAACGGCTGGCTAGGCCACACCCTACAGCTCCTGTGGAGCCCATGGACAGTGACTCTTGAAGCATAATCCCATGACAGCCTCCAGAGGCTAGGGAGTCCTCAACCCCGGCCAGGTACCCTTGGCCACCCAGCAGAGTAACTGGCCTCCTGGCCTCCCAGCTGTGGACAAGACCCCAAGTACTACCAACAGGTTCAGGAGCTTCCCTGGCCGCCACAGTTTCCCCAGAGCTTCCAGTTAGCCATTCCTCTGGGCTGGATGGCAGAGCAGGCCCAGGCTCTGCTACCCCGCTGCCCGGAGAGTGTCCAGACCACATTCAGAAGCCTGGACCCTTAGTGAGGCACAGGCCGAGGCTGCCTGCTGGGTTGGTGTGGGTGCCATCCACTGCAGGAGACTGTAACTGGGTGCATGCTCCAGCAGAGCCTTCCTGTTTCTCCCACACTTTGCTTATTATGCGCAGGCAGCATCCCACTCCCATCTCTAATCCCAGAGGCTGAAACATTTAAAAATAGATGGAATCAATGAGCTCATTTTGTCCAAGCCTACAATATTCCAGGGTAGAAAAGTGATGGAGGAGGGGTTTGGTGACTTGAGAAGGCTCCATAGCAGGCTAGTGGGAAAGCTGGGGCACTGTGAAGGTCCCGGCTCATTGTTTCACTCAGTCAGTCGGTCATTGCATGCCCATCCACTGAGCTCCCATTCTGCAGGGACTAGGACAGATCCTGGGGATACAGAGAGAATACGGTGAATTTTCTGTGTCCCAAGGAATTCACCAGCTAGCTGGAAAAGCAGGCATTTAAAGAGCTAGACTGAATGTAGTGACACCAGAGCATGAAAATGGAGTGTCAAGAATAGCTAGTAAAAACAGCTTGTACTTATCGTTTTCCTGGGTGCCAGGCATAAGTGCTTTCTTTATATGTGTTCTTTTTTTAACCACAACAAGGTGGTAGGCACTTTCATAATCTCCATGTTACAGATTAGGAAACAGAGGCACAGAGTAGTTAACTTGCAGGGTGGTGAGTTAACTGTATGGCCCTGCTGAGATTTGAACCCAGAGCTCGTGCTTGACCATTACTAGTTAGCTCTTTATCTGGTCGGGAGGAGGGGAGGGGCAGGACAAAGTAAGGAGGGTTTATGAAAGGTTTCACCGAGGAGGCAAAACTTGAGCTGGGGCTTCAGGCAAGTCCAGGAGTTTACTGGCTGGGGACAGAGAATGAGGTGAGCGATAAGCCAGAGAACTATACCACTCTCACTGTCTAATAATTTGCAGGTGGGAATAGAGATGAGATGCTCAGACACCAAGCAGAAAGGACCACGACGGGTATCCCATCCTGACGGCAAAACAAAACTCCACGTCTGATGAGGATGATCATTCAGAGAGCTGTAAGCCACCTGTGACTATTTAAAGTAAAATTAAGGAACATTTAAAATTCAGTTCCTCGGCAGCACTAGCGCCATCTCAAGGGCCGAGCAGCCACTCACGGCTAGTGGCTATCATACTGGAGGTCACAGAGAGCACACTGCCGTCGGGGAGGAAAGTTCTGGTAGACAGGGCTGCTAAGGAGTCGCAGAGCTGGAGGAAGACAGAGGTGGAGAGCAGGGGGGCAGGCGCCCAAGGCACCAGGCTGAGGACGGGGCGGGCGCGGAGATGCGGAGCACGCAGCTCGGCAGGGCCGCCTCTGTAGACCCAAGCGCTCTGAGCTCCCTCTCAGCTCTGCCAGGGGACGTCAGCTAACCAGAGCCAGCAGGGCCAAGTACAGGCACGACCCGGGACCGGCCCCTCCTCTCCCCCGCTGCAGGCGTCAGCACGGATGCCAGGAGCACAGCCGCTGGAGACCCCGTGTCTGGCCAGTGAGGAACTGGAAAGAAATTCCCCCTAAATTCCTGCCCTATCGGCCTTTTATTACCAACTGGAAGTCATCGCAGGCATTTCCAGGACTCGGGGTTTACGAGTAGAGGAGAAAGCAAAGGGGAAAATGAGCAATCCGTGCTCCTGCCCCCACCCGCCGGGGGCTGGGGCTCGGGGAAGCCGACTTCGAGGGCCCCGCCGGGAGCCCCTGCAGCGGAGGCCTGCGCACTGCGCGTGCCGCGCCCCAAGGCCCTGACACACCACCCCAGCATTGACTCTCAGTCCCCCTCGCCTAGTTTTGGTGAGAACCTCGGGGTCTCAGAAGCCAGAAAAGCCGGTCTGGGCTTCTTCACTGTTGGTGCAGAAAAGCAGCTTAAGAACTCCCCTTCAACGAGTCAGCCGCAAGCAGGCGGGGGCCCCTCTCCCTCCTCTGGGCTCGGAGGGCACCCTGCATAGCATAGACCTTTATCTCAGCACTGACACAGGCCCTGAAATTCCGGGTCTGGGCTGGCTTCCCCTGGATGGAGGAGGTGCCACCTGGCCAGGAAGAGGTGGGCGGGGCGTCTGTGCTATCTGCGCTGCGTATCTTGCATTCTCAGAGCGTGCATCACGCTCAGAACCCACACACCCAGGGCGCTGGGCCAGGAGCCTGGGAGGCCCCACACCAGGGTGGGGGTTTTCACCCCTGAGCCTGTCAGAATCACCTGGAGGTTTTGTTTAAATGCAGACCTCTGGCCAGTCTGGGGTGCGGCCTGAGAATTTGCATTCCTAACAATCTCCCAGTCCTGGTTGTGCTACAGGTCTTGGACTCTGAGAACCACCGAACTAGCATAAGGAATTCTGGATCAGGACTGAGAAGACCTGGATTCCACTCCAGCTCTGACAATTCTGGGCTCTATAGCTGTGTGCAAATCACTTGATCACCAGGTGCCTCAGTTTCCCCATCTGTGTGAGCCATGCCAGGATCAATGTGAGGACCGCGGGAGCTGACAGATGCCAAAGTCATGGGATAGTGGTAAACACACTGAGTAAATATAGGAGCAAATGAAAACGGATGGAAAAGATTTGGGGTGGCAGGAATAGGTTGGAATGTGCAAGGGGGACGGAAGAGGGGTTTGCCTGGCACTGAGAAGAAAACGGTGCAGGAAATCAGAGGCCTGCTTTACGTGCCACTGTATCAGGTTCTGACCTAGAGAAGTTATGTCAGCACGCCCAGACACTTTGCACTGCCAGCCAGGTTCTCGCCCAGAGGGCTCCTCTCCAAGGCTGCCTTGTGTCGGTCAGGTCTGCCCAGATGCCGTCTCCCTGACCATCTCATCCCGGGCCCCCAGCCCCTCTAACACCTGCCGCTGCTAGGGGTTCCTCACAGCACCTGACTCACCTGGCATCCTTTGTCTACTTGATAACCACCTGGCCCCCCACTGGAATGTAGGCTCCTGGAGTCAGAGGCTTGCCTATATTGTTCACACTGTATTCTAGCACCTAAAATGTCCCCAGATATTTGATACACACATGAGTAAACCTCAGTTTCTTCAACTCTAAGAGGATTAGCCATGTGATCTCAAGGTTCCTTCCAGTTATAAAAATCTGAGATGTCTGAAGTGTTGCCAGGATTTCACCACTTCAGAATCCTGGCATGGGAAACATCATCTCAACTGACCCCCAGGTATCTTTCTGAGTATGTGGCAGGAATCGTGGATTCTGAATGTGAAAGCAAAAAGGGAAAAAAAACGCGAGGTCTCCCTTGCCTTGCTCAGGCTCAGGGCTCACCCGCCCCCCACCGGACCACTGACCGGGGACACCCACCTACCTGTTCTGGACGGACTTGGGAGTTGATCAGAAGGCGGACAACTGAGTCAGACAAGCCAATGTTTTTCATGAGAAACAGTGTCAGTGTTTCTTCATCTTTTAGAACATCCCGAATTCGTATTCCTCTTCCTATAAATCAAAGAACAGGGTGTTGAAGGGGAAAAGGCTCAAAGGAGAACGTCTAGAATTGATTGGAAACATGTCTAAGGACTCTCAGAAGAAGGCTCTCTTCCTGGGTTCCCCAGGAGTGCCTGGAGGCCGGGGCTCCTGCTGTCACTGACAGTCACAGTACTGGTGCCGTGCCCAAGCAGCTGGGCGAAACTCAGGGGCAGGGCACAGAAGGCGGGAAAAGTGTGCTTGGGGCAGCGGGTGGCATGGTCAGATGCCCTGTGGGGTTGGGCTGGGGCTGGCTCTCACCTGAGAAGGGGTGAGGGACAGAGCAGGGTAATTTTGTCTCCCCTGGGAAGATCTAGCAATGTCTGGAGACGTTCTGGGTGGTAATGACTGCGGAGGTGCTACTAGGTGGAGGCCAGGGGTGCTACTAAACAACCACACAGTACGCAGGGCACATCCCCCCACCACGTCCCCCCCAAAGCACAGAACCATCTGGTCCTCCATGTCAATAACGCAAAGGGTGGAAAACCCTAGGCAAGGATTGAAGGAGAAGCCTGCTGCGTCCACACTGCCACTGTCGTGGGGTAGAGGACCCTTCTTGGTGCCCTGTCATCTCAGCTAAGGCTCTCAGCTCAGGTATTGACCTCTGAGAGATGACGAATGTTCGGGGCAAGGAAAGCTCCCAGTGGGGGAGGGGACACAATCTCATGCCGTGATCAGCCCAGCCGCAGTCTCTCTGGCGCCACCCAGAACATGCTCGAAGCAGACATCTCTTCGTAAGGAGGCATAAAGGACTCCTAAGAGTTCAGGTGACCTTGGAGCAAGTGACTGAACCTCTCTGTCTGCACTTTCACAGGGTCATTGCAGGAGCGGCTCTGGATAAAGGATGTCAAGTAGGTAGCTCCCGGGCCTGACAGTGGCCAGCACTCAGCAAATGCTCGTTCTGATGGCCCTTCGTCGTCTGACGCCTCCCTGGGGGTTCACACCCAGGCCACCTACCTCCTCTGCCTGCTTCCAGGACCAACGCTCAGCCTCAAGCTGGCCACAGCCATGGTTCCTGACAATCTCCATATCTCAACTCTCCCGGGAGCCTGGCTGACTGCTTATCTCTCAGTTCTTCTTTAACTAACTTTAATCACCAACCGGCCCTGCTCTCTCCTGGCCCTAACACCATCCTCTCCCTCCCCACATTCTTCCCTCACCAGGCAACCAGGAGGCCTGCCCGCTGAGCGCTTGACTGCCATCCCTTCAGCTTCAGATGGTGGCCTTCCTTGCACAGGGTCTTGTCCAGATTGATGCTGGTGCTAATTTCCTCTTGAAAGGGGATGGGTCAACCCCGCAGGGTAGGGGCCACTGTCCTGAGGTTCCAGTCCACAGCGCCTCTCTAGAGATGTGCCACTGGGGGGGCCAAATCACTGCCTTTCATAGAGGAAAAGCCCAAAGGCTTTAGGGAGGCCGCATGCGGGAGGGGCCCAGAGGAGGCCGGGGCTGAGTGGGCCTGCCTTCCTCTGGGATGACCTAAGTCCTGCCACCTTCCACCCCAGCGTCCCTGGCCGCCAGCTCAGTTGTTCTTCCCACTTTTTATAAACAGCATATGGTGTACACGCTCGCCTCGGGGGACACCCCCCTCAACACCCACATGCAGTGTCCTGAGAGGAGGCCGCAGAGGCTGTTGTGTTGTGCCCTCCAGCACACCTGGCGAGGCTGGGCACACAGCCTAAGCCCTTGAAGTCGCCTCTTTCTGACACCCAGCTTTAGGGCCTGACATGGAAGCAGGGCCTCGATAAGTGTGTGTGGAATGATAGGAGGCACCCAACAAATACCTGTTGTCGTGACCTGAGAGTCAGGACCCCGTTTGACTGTTTATCTCTTGGTTATTCTTTAACTCGCTCACCTGACCTCACAGGCAGGTATCCTGCTGGGGAGAGGGACAGAGCAAGGGCGACCCAAGTGATTTCCACCCTGCCTGGGGTCCGGGTGGCCATGGCCCTAGGAGAGGGGCAGGAGCCTGCTGGTTCCACCCGCTGGGCAGGGATGGGGGCCCAGCGTGGAAGAGGTGGCCGATACCAGACAGAAGCTCCCTGAGACTCCCAAGGGAGAAAGGTGAACCCAGGGCCTGAGGAAAGAAAAGTAAATTTGGTTTAAAATGTGGTTCGTCTTGTTCTCTTCCCTGGGAAGATGAGAGGCTGGGGGAGGGGCTGCGAGGCACACGGAGCAGAGGGAGGCTGAGTTGGGGGCGCGGGGAGACGCCAGGAGGGAACCTGCCAGAGGCTCCTGGGAACCAAGTGTTTGACGATGATTGAGTTGAGCGGCCGCAGAGCTCGCTTGTGGGTGGGAGGGGAGGGGGCACCCCGTCTGGTGTTTTGCCATTCACCCTCCCCTGCTGAGAATGCAGCTCCACAGGTTTGCTCGGCCAGGGTCAGCCAGCGGCATACTTTCCCAGGCGCCCGGGGCCTGGCAGGCAAAGCGCCCTCGGGCGACAGCCGTTGGCTTCCAGAGCTCTAACCCTCCACGCAGGCTCTGGGCTGATTCCATGTTTACGGTGAGCAAGGTGCCCCCCGGGTGGCCCGGGGACAGACTCTGACATAGTCCCCAGCGCTGGTGGGGCGCTTCAGGCCCCGGCCTGGGTCCCCCGCGCAGACTCTGTCCCTTCACTTGTGGAGGCTTCCCTGTGTCCTCTCCTGGCCACCAACACCAAGGCTTCTGGGGAGGCTCTGGTCCCAGGGGCCCAAATCCTTTTGGGGAGGCTTGGCGGGCCTAACCTGACTTGGTCTCCCCAGACTTTCGAAGCTGTTCTCATTTAGAGGATTTTCCCCCAGAGCCTGGAGGCCTGCAGAAGGACCCATCTGTGTGCCAGTCCGAAACTAGTCTTGTATTGGGTTAGGAAGTAGTCATTGGAGCTCTCGTATACACACTGTCAAGACCGCAGAGACCCTGTGGTTTGAGACGACTTCCTTTACACTTCCTCCCAGCCGGACTCCACATGAAGTCAGACATCGAAATGAAATGTCTGCCTCATCCCGGATCCTACTGGATGGATGGGATAAACAGTCACTCCAGGAGGTCTTATCTGCTTCCTTAAACTTGGGAGAAAAATGCTTTCTGGATGGTGTCTCCCCAACTTTTTCCTTTCCATTGAAATGCTAATTGTGCTCATACCTTGCAAGGTCCTTCAAGCTTGAGCTAAGTAGACTCTTCTTTCCAGAGAAGAAAAGAGGTAATGTTTGTAATCTGGTTTATAGAAAATTACTGCACAGGGTATGTGCGTTCTATTTCTGAAAGAACTAGAATGTAGTGAAGCAATCCTGATGTCCAGTCGGAACATAACTCCTGTCCTTTGTCGTTACAACGGGGAAAGATGGCCAAAGGTGGCCAGAGGGGGAGAGGACAACATTCCCCTTGGGGACCTCCCCGCTGCCGACTCCCCATGCTCTTGACTCCCTGGGCTTCCCTCCACTGCCCTCCCCCTGCAGCAGGAGCATTGTTCCCTCAGTCCTGCCCTTTCTGCTCTGGCAGCCCTGGGGGCAGTGCCTGCTCTGCCCCACCTCCCCGTTCCCTGCCTGGCTCCTGGCCGAGTGCGCTGCATGGGTGAGGAGCTCCCGGGCTGATCTGTGCCATTCTCCCTCTTTGGAACCCTGAGCAGAGGCAGTTCCACCCAGCCCCTCCTATCCCCTGTAGACCCCTTCCTCATCCCCGTCATGCTCTGAGGTCCTCTGAGGGTCGCCGCCCCCAACCCCATCCTAGGGGCGTAGGATGTACTCAGCAGCTCCAAACGCCTTTCTTCCCCCGGGCCTGCAGGGACCTCTGGGTTCCTGGCAGGTTTTGCTCCCTGCCAGCTGCTCATCTGCCCTCCCTGGGGGTGGGTTCCAGCCGGTGCCGGGCCTCCGCCACACCCTGGCCGTCTGCGGAGGGGTCTGCTGCGGGCTTGACGCGCCACCGACTTGAGCTCCCGCCAGAGGTGTCGGTGTGGTGGCCGGGCTCGAGCTTGGGCGCCTCTGGCCTTTCCCTGGGGAGGGGGAGGCGCCGGAGAGGGAGCGCCTGCATCCTGCCCCCTCCCGGTGCCGCAGTCCCGGCCTGGCTCCCGCCACCTTCCCACTACCCTCGGTGCCCACGTGGAACCCGTCAGCCTGGCCTCGCATTTCCTTCACTTCCCATCCCTTAAACCTTCACCTCTGCCCTGCCGTGGCCACCACGGCCACCTAGGGGCTCCTCTCACCCGTCTTGCCTGCCTTTGGTCCTAAAGTGGAATACCTTGCTTTCTGAAAACAGCCATCAGCCCTTCCACCCTGCTCATTCCTCAGTCCTTAAACAAGGTCAGAGAACCCCCTGAGGCACGGGAATTGCCTCTTCGTCCCTCTGCCCCCACCTCCCGCCCCTTCCACTGGCTTCTCATCTAGGCAGCCCGGACCTGATGCGTGGACTCCATCACCACCCTCACCCGGCCTGCCTCCTGGACCTTCTGTGGCACCTGCCTGTGAGACCCCGCCCTGCATCACCCCACTCTGCACCTGCTCTGCCTCCGGGCCTGGGATGCTTCGTGTTCCTGGAAGAAATGGGATGCTTGTACATATTAACGTCATGACAGACATGCTCCCTGGCCCTGTTGCTCCCACATGCTCCTGCTAGCCCGCTCTCCAGGTCTCTCCGAAAGCTGCTCCATGTCTTTCCCGTACTGTCCCCCTGCTTCCAGCACTTAACTTAGCTTCCAACTTCCCAGCACATGATCTCTCTTGGCATTTTCTTTTCTGTCTCTGGACTTAGCTGGGATGAGAAATTTCCCTGTCCTCCTTCCCAACTTCCTACTTTCCAGGCTGGTGGGAAGAGGAGTCCTCCCCAAGGTGAGTCTCATGCCTCCTCTTGCTTCTTTTCCCACCAAATCTCCCCGCTCTTTCCTGTGACTTCAGTCTTTCTAACGGATGCGGCAAATAACAGGCAAATGATGGCTGAGAACACTGAGACTCATCTCACCTGCGATTCTCTCAGGGTGAGTCCGGAAGGTGTTGATGAGTTGGGACAAGGTTTGGAGGTCTGTCCAAACATGGCCAAGGGGCTGACTCTCTGGTGCATCTATGAGGAGTTCTTGAAAATCTCGATAGACCCTTGCCAAACTGTAAGAAAGACAAAGCTTCATCAATAAAGATACTGCTGTCATTTTCATAACAATAACACCTAGTGCTATTTTTTAAACATACCATGTGCTTTACCCAGCTGCTACACTACGTATACTCAACAACACTGCAAAGACCAAGGGAGAAAGAGATATTTTACTTCTTTGTACATATAGGGTTAACACAGAAGGGTGGTGAGCAACTTGTTCAGTCTTCTAGTTTTGGCAGGGCTGGGTCACCTCTCAGCCCTATGTTCTGTAGGTCTCCTGTCCAGAGAAATCGTAACAAGGTGAGAGTAATGGACATTACTGGAGGTTCTTCTGAGCCATTACCCATTGCTCTGAGACCTGCCCTTCTACCATTCATAGCAATAAATTCTGACAGCCATGCTTCATCCATCACTTTTTCCCTGCACGTGCACAAAGTGCACATGCGCGCGCGTGCACACACACACACACACACACACACACACACACACACACACCCCTCTGCCATGGCTGACAAGAACAGTGGACAAAAAGCATGAAGCTGGACCAGTCAGATTTGTTTCCAGGAATCTGAATGATATTCAAGAATGCTCTTCCAATTGTCCAGGCCAAGTTGCTGGGAACTGGCCTGGGCTTTGAGATGCAGAGGACACTGGTCCATGGAGAGAGTGAATGGAGTAGATGCTGACCTTGCAGGTCAGCGGACAAGGAGGCTGACTTTGCAGCTCCTGACAGCTCTCCAGTTCTTGTCCTTCACCTCCTGAGGTCTGCCTTGCCGCCTTAGCTTTGCCAAAGGGTCTAGTGCCCAAATGAGACATTTCCTTCAGGGGTTTAAGCTTGTTTGAATGGGTTTCTGCACCTTGCAAGGAAAAGAACCTTGAGCAAGCCAATATCTCACCCATAATGTGTGTGTGAAGCACAGATTTCCTGGCTTGAATGCTGAGTATGGCTGGGTCTGAAGCCATCCTTCCCCAACTCCCACCCCTCAATCTATAGACATCACCTGCAGTCCCACCAAGGCCCCATCTAGCCTCCACTGTGTGGCCCTGTGGGATCCCTCTCCAGATGGGCAGCTGTTTCTTCTCAGGAGCCTGAAGGAGACCCAGCTGAAACTGCAGACTGCAAACTGGTTTCCAGGCAGTGTTTGCGGCCATGTGAGCCCAGCTAAAATGTTGCCTCCCTAGCTTTCCTGGGAAGATAGGTGTTCCCCTTCCTATCTTCCTCTAATCCAGGGGTCAGGAAACAGGCTTGCCGGCCACACAGTCTTGGCCACAGCCGCTGAACGCTGCCGCTGTAGGGCAAACGTGTCCACGATTCATTCCCAGGGGGAGGGCCAGCCTCTAAGCTTCAGGCTGACCAGTATCAGGCTGAGTTGAAAGGCAGGTTTGTCCTAGAGGAATTATATCCAGAGCTCCTCTGAAGACAAAACTGGAGTAAACAAATATCTCCGTTTCCATCTGAACTGGTGTTTATCCAAGTTGTTGGAATTGTTCTCCAACAGGCCCTTGTTAGTGACCCTCCGGCGCAGACTCCACAAGCTCTAGCCCAAGGTCAGACCAGCCCAAGGGGTGAAGGGTGACCCTGTCCATATCCCTGAGCCTCTGTCTATAAGACACGCTCACCTCATGTACTTCTACTTCCTGCTCTGAAAGGGATTCTGAAGGCAGATTCGCTTCCTGTGGGATTTTACCTGAAACTTGACCCCAGACCAGAGGTCATTAACCTGCAGTCCCAAGTCCCCTGAAATCATGGGCACAATGTAGTGTTGTACGTGTGTGTCCATTTTTCTTGGGAGAGGGGCCATCCGTTTTCATCAGCTTCTTGGAATGGTCTTCCTTCAGCTCTGCAGGTTAAAAACCACTGCTCTCGAGTTATATTCTAAGATCTTGCAGTTCAAGGGAACTGATGGCATTTACAAGACAAGATCTGAAATTTGTCTTTTCTTGCAAGAAGCAAACTTCACTTTGTAATCCTGATTTTCTTCACTCTCACAAGGTCCTCCGACTTTTTTTTTAGATTCTAGGTGTACAAGAAGGCTTCTAAAGGAACCGAGCTCTGTCAGGGTTGATGGGGCTAAAGTGGTGTAAGGGAACAGAGGGATCTGAGCTGTTTTCATGTGGTGATGCCACCAGGCAGAGGGGTGACCCGGAGGCAGGGGGCACATCTCAGCAGGTGCTGCCCTTGGGCTCTGGGTTACATCTTGGGAATATAAAGACCAAGAAATTATGTCAGGTAGCCTTATTTTGAAGCTCTCTCCCCAAGTGCCCTAACAGAATGCTCCAGAGAGGAGACCTGCCCTGCTGCTAACAGCTTAAGGGCTCAACAGGCCACAGAAACATTCAGCGCTATGTGCTCTGTGCGTGCACACGTGTGCGCTCCCACACAGGACCAGAGCGAAGGGGTGTACAACTGCCTCTCAGTATGGTGGGAATCCGAAAACTTACATGGAGTTGTTATAGTTTGACACAATTCCTGGCGATTCTCCTGGAGTGGGATTTTGAAAGCAAGGATTGTTCACATTGCAGAAAATCCCCTGGAGCCATGGCAACATTCCTGCTGAGGGCATCGCCTTGTTGGGAAAATGGCCTTTAAGACAGGAAATGAAGACAAGGAGTCAGTTATTGAGACTAATCGGGATGTAGACCCTAGTTGGTTGGGCCCCTGCAGGGAGGATTCTGGCCCCGCTGGTGCTTTCTTTTATGCATTAACAGTTAAGAAGCAGGAGGCATAATATATACCAGGCCCTGCGCTGGGTGCCAGAGAAAGGGTCTCTTCTCTCACACTCCCAGTGTAGTGAGGAGACAGATGTTCTAACAGACGCATGGACAGAAGTGTGGAGGGGGGATGGGGGAGGCGCTTAAAACTCATGAATGAGAAGGTGAGGAGCATGAGTGAAAGAGCAGCTTTGCATTTGTACTGAGGTGTCCCCATCAGCTTGCTAGAGGGAGAAGATGCCATCCTGGCCAGAAACCAGAGAAAGGCTTTCCTAGAGGGGTATAGTATGAAAAAGGGACTCGGGTCCCAGGACCCCTCTGGGATCCAAGAAATAATATTCTATTAGACATAATTGTACAGCAAACTTTTTCGTTTTTCTCCAGCACTATATATAACAAACATATCCTTAAATTGGTCTCCAAAAAATTTCAGGAAACTCATCTATAATCTGTAAACCTTTAAAACTAGTAAAACTTTAGGTATAGAAAAAAAGAACCAATAAAAACAAACAAAAATAATCACAAATTTTTCAGTAACCAGGTACAAGTATTTGCGAAGAATGTGTAGGATTAAAGAATTAGTTTGTATAATGCTGATGAGTCTTTATTTTCTGCACTGTAGGCTTGGAATGATGATAAGCAGATCTGACCCTGGCACCCCAACCCCCAAGATGTTCTAAATGAAAGGATTGGACCTCTGTGCTTGCAGGACTCCCCCGTTATGCTTACATTCGTGTTGGCTATAAAGTGGGTTGATGTTCCTTAACCAGATCAAGATCAGAAATAAAGATAAAGGCCATACAAGTTCCACCACAAGGCGAATCTGGGAAGGCAAAACAAAAGGAAAGGATGATCAGTGATGCTGGGAGATTATAGGAAGCCGAGCCAGAGCACACACACAGGTCAGCAGCTGTCCAGGCAATAGGCTTGGCTGTGGTCTGTTTCCTAAAGGACGTTCTTCTTTCATCCCCTGTCCCACATTGCCTCTGCCCTGATGTATCAGACTAACAGGACTCTGTGTCCATCTGGGTTCTACTGTGGCTCTATTTTTTTTGACGTTGCCTCGGCACTGGACTTTTATCAAGGATCAAAATACATGCCTTAGTGCTTGGTGGCTGTCACTGTGCACGTGATGCGGGTTCTGGTTCTGTAGGGTCCCCACCCTATTTCCCGGGCCTCACGAGCTCCCGGGTGATGCTGGTGTCGCAGGTGGTGAAGATCTCACTGTGAAATCTCCGTCTGTGGATGAGGACACAGAGGCCCAGGGAAGGCAGGCGACCCCAGCAGAGTCACCCCAGCAGTGATGGCGCTGGAGCCAAAGCCCGGCCTCGTGTCTCCAGGGCCAGTGCTGCTTTTGCCCCTCCGTGTTGTCCTGCCTCCCAGTGCACATCAGACCTTGCATATGTGGTCCCTGGATGAATGAATGAGCAAATGGCTCTGTGATCCACTGCAAAGTCAACAGAAATCTGGATTTTCTGACATTTTTTTCTTTAACAAAGAAACAAAGGGCATACTGCCATGGGTTTTTATAATACTGGAAGAGGCTGATGATACCAACATATGGTTGAAAGTTGGCATTTAAATTTAGGCTCATTTTAGAGTTGAAGGACTCTTGACTCCACAAGAAGAACCAGTTGGCTGTTGCAGCCCATGCAGGCGATTGCATGTGAGGGTGGGGTTGGAGACGTGGGGTTACGTGGGAGGAGGGAGAGAAGGGGATGCGAATCGGGGAAGGTAATAGTTCTATACAACCCCTGTCCAGAGACCTTACGAAGGAAACACAAGATCTGAAAGAGAACTTAAGCAGATGGATGGCTAAGAAAAGAGACTTTAGTGTAGATATATCAGCTAAGGGCCATTGTCATGGTCTTTAATTTAACCCTTTGTTGTTCCTTCCAAAGAAATGTATGTAAAGCCAAAGCAAAATGGGGGATACCATAGCAGGTACTCAATACATTTTGTTTTTTTCCTGCTAGTAAGGTCTACTGGCAACCAAATCATTACAAATTATATTGTAAGTCATTGGAGGAAAAGGGATAAATGCATTGAAGAAAAAGCAAAAAATGTTTAGGGCAGGTAGTGAGTATGTAGTTGTAACTTTTTACAAAATGTTTTACTCGAAATACATCTATAGAGAATGTGGTAAAGACAACAGTCATATATTATGGGCAGAAGAAAGAATAGTAGATTTTCCTGAAGGCACTCACTTTTCAGGGTTCCCCCTACACATTCTCCCACGAGATAGCAAAACACCAGTATCGGACGCTTCCCAACCAGTGTTAAAGGAACTGACCCCAAGCACACTTGACGGCCGCCGGAATGTTGGCAGTTCCCCCAGGGCCTGCTGACCGAGGGAGGAGGGGCTGAGCCTCTCCCCGAGTGACCGCATCTCACTAACACCTCACTCTGCCTAGACCAGCCCCGCTGTTCCCACAGCAGCCTGCGCTTCGCCGTCACATCAGTCACCATAGATCAGGGTGGTACTCCTTCATGGAAGTGGGCCCCTCTCCGGCTGAACGCTCCCTGGGGGCAGAGAGGCTCATAATAGGTGCCCAATAACTGTCAAGACTGGTCTAGGAGGCTCCTTGGGGAAAGCCCACGTGACCCAGACGTTTAGGCTACCAGCAGTCTGCAGACTGAACAGACGGCACCCCTCGGGGCACGGACTGGATGGCTGGCTTCACACCTTCCATCCTAGGTTCTGCCATCAGGTAGTAAGTCGGGGAGCAAGTCTGGCAAGATAGCAATGGGAGTGAGAGATGCAAACAATGAAACCAGAAATTGTTCCCGGTGTCTTCACCCAGGAAATGAGGCAACCAGTCAAGATTCTACACATTTGACCCTTAAGACAATTATTGGCAACCTTGGCTTTCTACCAAGTAAATCAGCCTCCTTCCATGTAGCAATGTCTATCTGGGAGTAGTCTGGTATGTTTCACACCGATGCTCGTTTGAGAATAAGACGCTCTGGGTGAAGAATGACTTTGGACCTTGCTCAATTGCTGAGTTTCGGTCTTCTCATCTGTGAAATGGGACTAATTTGTGTACACGGTACACCGAGGGTTAAGTGTCAGTACTGAGGCTGTTATCCAGTCCTGTTCCCTAGCAGCTGTACGATCCTGGCTGAGCTGTTTAATCTGCACGCCTCAGGGGCTCATCTGTATGGGGGCTGTCACCAGGACCCACCTCTCAGAGCAGTTGTGAGGATGAAGTGAGTTAACCACATAAGACATCTAAAGCAGAACCTGGCACAAGGCAACATTTAATAACAAGCCATTTATCAGTGACCCTCCATACTCACAAAGATCACAAGGACACTGTAGGGGACACATGTCGTAAAGGCTCATGGGTAAGGAGAGAGAATCAGAATCATCTGCACGCTCTTAGGTCTGCCCTCCACTCACACTCATGTGCCCTCCCTTCCTCGACTCTGAACTGCTTATTTGCCAGTGTGGAAGGGCAGAGCTCCCTGAGGAACTAACCACACACTGTCACATTCTCCATCTATTAGAGGGGCTTGGGCCAGGGGGAGGGGCTGGCCTACTGTCCGTGGATAAACTTTCCAAGGCCAAGCCGGTGCATGGCATCCGTCTCTGCACTGCTAGCCGCCCACCCTCTCATCTACCCACTGACTCGTTTGCGTATCCGTGAAGTGCTGGGTCTTGCGGGCCCTGTGACTAAAGCCCGCCGTCAGCGGGAGGCCAGCTCAGAATGTTCCTTTCCTCCTTCTTTCCTTGCCTGGCCTGCGATGCTCCACGTCACCACTTCTCTGAGTCAGGGCTACCGTTTTCTGCTCATAATCCCTGCCCCTCAACGGATCACCCTCGCTAACCGAAGTCCGAGGTTCCCAGGGGCTGGGTGGAGCCCAGGCCCGGCGCGTCAGTTTGGGTTTTGGGGTCTGTTTTTTAAATTACACTTCTCAGGTAATTCCGGTGTGCAGCTAGGACTGAGAACCACTGGCTGGTAATGTTTGACAAACATTTGTTGAGAGGTCAGCAAGCGTGTGCTTTGGAGGGGCTGCATTCACACCCACTCCTACACAAAGACCACCTGCGACTCCTTTCTTCTCCAGCTGGGCCGGTCCTCACCACCCCCTCTTCTCCCTCCCCCAGAGCCGGCTAGGCGGCCGCACCCCAGAGGGGCACCTTATCCTTGATGCCCCAGAGGGAGCAGGCATACCCCAGGGAGAAATTCCACAGTGGGATTGAAAACATGTTGTCAGGGTGGCTCGGACTCCCCCCACCCCTTCCCTTTAGACATGTCTGTAACTTTAATTAAGCCCAGCCCCAGCTCAGAAGGGGCCCTTGGAAATTTTTCTTTTTTTTTTTCTAAACTGGTATTTCCTTGTTCTCTGTCTTTTTTTTTGCTTCTCCCTCTCTGCCTCTTTACCACTCAGTCTATGTGGGGGAGGAGGGGTCGCAGGGAAGGGCAGAGGTGTGCTTGCTTTAAATCTTGGCCAGTTAGATTTTCTTCCCCCCTACTCTGTTTCCAATTTAAAAGCGGGTAGCCAAGGCTGGAAGTGATCTGCCTGCCTCCCCCTTCTGCCCTGAGAACCCAGATGGGATTCTGAGGCTGGACTAATGTAACCCAGGACCTGGGGACGCTTGCAGCAGGCTGTCCAGGTTCCCTGCGCCTAATGCTGGCCCAGGACGGAAGGCGGCAGCTGTACCAGGCGCCCAGGTCTGCGGCCCAGGAAATGATAGGCCCCTACTCCCCCAGGAGCCCTCAGGCCTTCCCAAATAGCTTGTCCTGACATGGAAGCTGGGGCCAGCTGATGACACCAAGGGCCCTAGAGTATGAGCTCTGGGGACCAGAGACACACCTAATGGTCTTTATGAACCCGCCCTGACAGGGAGCAATGTGCATTTGTCCTGTGCAGCGGACAGAGCTCCTGCCTTTGGACATGCACTTTCTAGGGATGAACTCCTCGGGAAGTCCTCTCTGATCCTTTCCAGCCCATTTCTCTTCTGAGTGCCCAGAGCGCATCCTCACTGCCGCCGGGTGCTTCCTTCTGCTCCATGCTGTGCACCATGTTTGGCCAGTAAGTGTGTGGGGGCGCAGGCCCCCCGGCTCCGCAGTCCGTGAGGACAGGCCTGTGGCTGACTCACCCAGCTGTATGGGAGACCCAGGGTGGCCAGACGGCTCAGTTTGCCAGGTCCAGTACTAGCTTACGTTTCTTGTCCGGCTGCGATTGTTAATAGTGTCCCTTTCCCTTTCAAAACTGCCTTGGTTTGGATGATAAATCAGATGGCCCCTTATCTCCATGGTCTCCATGACCAGCCTGTTAGAGCTTGATACAGGGGGACAGTGTGGGGTAACAGCCATGTCTGCCTGTCCTGGAGCCCCAGGTCCAGCCCTACCAGTCAGCAACCTTTTCTGGAGCCTCGATGACCTCATCCGGACTCATGGGGAAAATAGCAATACCTCTCATGGAACTCAGGTGAGGGTTCAGTGAGGTGCGGTGCAGTGGCAGCCACTTAGTAACACTTGGTGAATGTTAACGGAGGAAGAAAAAAGGGAGGGAGGAACATAGAGATGTGGAGATTTTCATCTTATGCCCTTAGGGATTGGGAGAGAAGAAATGGGGGAGTCTGGTATCTGTTTTTGCTCTTGCTCACAGTAGTAAACACCCCAAACCATGGAAGTTTGAGGAATTTAAAACCTAGGAGCTGTGTTATGGACTAAGTGTGTTGTACTTTTCCTCCTTAGAGTCACCCTCTTGAGGAGACAGAAGCTTCCAGAAGGACCAAAAGCTTATGGAAGGAGACCCAGCCCCCTCTCAGAGTGAATGGGGACTGCAGGGGCCTGCCTCCCTCACACTTAGCATGCTGGAAAGCCCCAGAATGTGGTGGCCATGGGAGGTTGGCTGGAGGTGCACCAGGCAGAGATGGATTCCCAGGCCACTGGAATGGCGTCAGACGAATGTCAGCCCAGACTGCGTCCACCTTGGGAGGGTCCCCAGCCACGGTGCCCAGCCTGCAGGGCCCCATCTCACCACAGAGGGCTGACAGTATGTTCCCCTTAGAAGCACCCCGAGTCCCGAACAGAGGACAGCCACCAGCCCCAGGGAAAGGAAACGGAGACTCTGAGGGCCACTGAGACAAACCCCATCTTTGAAAATAAGGTTATTCTCTCTAGTGGCAACATGCTGGCCACAGAATGAAATCATTTCAGGCCAGTAGCTACTGTCCTTGGGTATATTTTTTTGAGGACAATGGACAGCACATTGAGAATAAAATTAAGAATCTTAATTTCTTATGGGAAAGAGCGCGAGTGACAGAGAAAACAGTCGCATATTGGATTTTCCTCACCATTCCAGACTACAAACATCGTGTTGGCGGTGACTCAGGTTGTCTTGTTTGCATTTTGTGCCTAGCACCTGGCATAGTACTTGGCCATTATTAATATTTGTTGACTGAAGGAACAAATGAGTAAAGGAATGAATTTAATAATGAGTCCTGTTTAAGTTTTGTGTATTTTCATTCTAGAAGGAAAGCTCTGGAACCAAGGGATTGAGTCTCTACTGTTAGCGCTTGGCTCCTGAGGGCAAGTAACTTCAACAGTAATTCAAAAATCACAGCAGCTAATCAAAGGAAACAGCCTAAGGACTGTGCCCCACGTCCGAGGGGATCCTCAGTTAGCTCCGTGTCTAGCCTCCCTAAGTCCCGTCCAGGCCACACACAGCTGAAAGACCATCTGCACACACGGCGAATTGTGTCCCCTACAGCTTCCTTTTGTGCTGCTTTGTGCTATTACCTCTCAGCTCCAAACCCACCCACCAGCCAGGGCTCCCTCCTCATGGGTCTGGGCCAGTGGCCAGGCCCCGAGACCCTGCAGCGGCCTTGGCGCACCCTCCCTCCCGGGCCCGAGTTTCAGCTCCACCGACACCTCCTCTGTGTTTCCAGGTCTTAATCCCACTTTCTGCCCTTGGTTCCCTCAGTTCTGGGGGTGGTAGCTGTGTCCTGCGATTGCTACCTCTGTGATACCTTGGAGTCCCTTTTCCCCGATCAGTTACGGACTGTGTGCCCTAGCGTGTTAGATCCCCTCTGACTGCACCCCAACTGAGACACTCAATTGCGGGTCTTCAGATGCTCTGCCAGGTGGCCCCCTTGCTTCCCTACTATTCTTACAGTGCCCAGGAAAACCCTGTTCCACCTCCTTGAACTGATCTGGATTCAGTGCTTGGAACAAATCTGTTCTCTTCTTCCCCACAGCCGGTCTTCCACCCTGTCCTCCTTGCAAGCTCACTTTGAGACCACAGAATGCACCTGTTACCTTTTGCCTTTTTCTCAGGGTCCAATTCTTCCAGAGCAAAAGCTGCATCTGCCTCAAGAAGCCCATGCTGGGGTGCACCGCACGAGCAGGAGGGCACAGGAGCCTCTGTCCAGGGGGGATAGCAGTGCACAGGAAGGCTGCTCGGATCTCCTCTAGCTCAGGCTGCTGTGTCCTTTGCAGGGGATTAAAGGCTGCTTTCCCCCTTCCAAGTGTAATCCCTTTTAATTACACGTAAGCTGTCTGTTGAGGAAAGCAGGCTGACAATGTTGGCGCCTTTTTAGGAAGAGAAAGAGAAACTTAAAGACACAAGTGTCTGGGTACCAAGCAATCTGAAGGGAAATGGGAAACCAGGACCTTCAGGCCCCCTCCTCCATCAGAGGGGTTCCAAGGGCTCCCAAGGGGGATGCCTTTGGGAATCACTGACTTTTGGTCTGGGACAAAATCTTTGCATAAATATATGCTGGACTTTGTCCTCTGCAATAGCCTTCCAGGGTTCAACTACCCCATTTAGTCCAGTCAATCCACTGGCCACATCTGAAGTGCTCTCTCCCTTTTTCAGCCCTTTCTCTTGCTCTGCAGTGACTTTAGGCCAGCTATGTGGGGGCATCTCTGAACTCAGTGGATGGCAAATGGTTTTCATCTCTTGTGCTAAAATTGATCAACTAGCTGTGGCTACTTGGAGACCGTGCTGAAAATGTTGCTGAATCCCTCCAGGTTCGGAGGCCAGAGCCCATGACCCACCAGCTGTGTCTGACGCAGGGAGGACTTGAGGCGGGCCACCCGGTGTCACCCAGCTTGCAGTGAGGTGTGGCTGGGTGGACTCGCCCTCTGGGAGTGGGTCCATGAGCCTGTGGAGCCCTCCAGACAGGAGCCTCCCTGCTGCTTTGCTACAGGGAATTTTTAGTTTCTGTCTCCTCAAATCTCAGAAGTTGCTTCTCTTTGAAATACACTAGGCCCTTGAGACCTGGGTGGGGTGGAGGCAGAGCTGTAGCGCAGGAATGGATGCTGATGTGGTGGACTTTGTGATCTGGTTGCAAACAGGAGCCGTGAGCTTGGGTAAGTTAAAGAGCCCATGGTGGAAGCGATGAAGTGTGTGCGTGGCAGGCCATGCGTGGGGGCCTTCCAGGAGGAGGACGGTTTCTGCTTAGGATATAAAAAGTGTTCTTGGAAGGGGTGGCATTAAAGGTAGGCTTCAGTGGATTGCAAAATAACATTTTATGGTACTTTCACGGCTTACAAACTGCTTGTGCATATATCATCTCATTTTTTCTTCACTACAATATACTGAGGTAGATACTTACTCTGTTTTACGGAGGAGGAACATGAAGCCCAAAGGGATTAAATGCTTTGCTCAGGGCCACACACGGCAATGCTGGATTCTGAACAAATCAGTAAACACCTATGCAAAGAGAGGGGGCAGGAATAGCTTTTCCTGTCCAGGGAAGCTACAAGAAGCAAAGCATGGCTGGCGTGGAGGCTGTGGGTGGAGGAGAGCTAGAAGAGGCTAGAAAGGGACACTGAGACCACACTGAGGATTTGATGGTGACCATTGGCTCGACTGAGACTTCGTGGGCTCCTATGAAGTGACCTCTGAGTAGCCTAGAGGTGCAGGGCACCCCCAACAGAAGCAAGCTCTGTGCAGAATCATTAGGATCTTGTTGCATGTTAAAGAGGACATGTTTTATCACCCAGGTGGCTATGGCAGGTTTTAATCCAATGGCTGGCAAGAGTATAAGTTCACTCTGGCGGCAGCAGGTGTTGGCTGAGGGGAACCCCACAAGAGGGCCACTGGGGACTACGCGAATGTGGGAGAAGAGAGCATATCAATGTATCATAGTTGGCATTCTGACTCTGAGGTCTCTGTGCTCCCATGAAGTGACCTCTGAGTGGGGACGTACAGCAGGCACTTCTGGGACGGAGCGCCAGATTTCGGAATCAGCATCAGAGGGGCTGAAGGCTGAGCCCTGGGCGGGACTGAGCGGATTCCCCGGAGAAGATGAACTTGGTGAGGGGCTGGGAGTGCGGGGGGTGGGGGTGGGGGGAAGGAATATGCCTCTTTCCGAATTCCCAAAGGGAAGAAAAAAAGTTGTAGCCATCAGATATCAGCTATGTAAATTGAGTTTTGTCATCGTTTTAACATAATCCACTTCTCACTGAGTCACAAGAGAAAAAGTTAAACTACGAGCCCTTCGTTATGATTCAAATGATGATACTCAATAGCATTATTCCCGCCTAGCTGGGGCTGCCTGAACAGATCTGTTTGTTGATGCTGACACTTACTCTTCTTTTTATTGTTGTGATAAAATGTACATAAAATTACCACTTTAATCATATTTAAGTGTATGGTGGTGTTAAGGACATTCACATTGTTTCCAAGCATCAACACCATCCATCTTCAGAACTTTTTACATCATGTGAAACTGACACTTTCCCTATCGAACAGTGACTCCCCTTTGCCTCTTCCCCCTCCCCCCAGAACCATCTTGTTATTTTCCATCTCTAAGAATTTAACCACTCCAGGTACCCATGTAGGTGGAATCATGGATTTGTCTTCTTGAGCCTGGTTTATTTCACTTAGCGTAATCTCCAAGGTTCATTCCTGTTGAAGCATGTGCCAGAATTTCTTTCCTTTTCAAAGCCAAATACTTCACTGTAGTTATATACCATATTTTGGTTATTCATTCATCAGTCTATGGTGATCAGGTTGTTTCCACCTTTCAGCTACTGTGAATAAGGCTGCTATGAACATGGGTATGCATGTGTCTCTGCTTTCAATTTTTTTTGGTATACACTAAGAAGTGGAATTGCTGGATCAAATGGCAATTCTATACTTAATATTTTTAGGGACTGCCATACTGTTTTCCCTAACAGCTGCACCATTTTACATTCCCATTTGGGTTCCAATTTCCTCATATCCTCGCCCACACTTATTTTCTGTCTTTTATTTTGTTTTGTCTTATAATAGTCATCCTAATGGGTATAGAATGATATCTTACTGTGGTTTTGGTTTGCATTTCCCTAATGATCAGTGATGTGAGGACACTTATTCTTTCAATATTAAAATATATTTCAGTGTGATTTTCTTAACTGCTTAGGTAACTACAGTTATTTAAAAATTATGTCAGAATAAAAGCCTGTGTTCTCAGTTTTCTCAAATATTTCTAAGAATATACCTAGTTAATCAAGAATGGTGCTCACTGCATATTTTGTTTTCATAGTAATCACCATTAACACTAACTGGTTGAAGTAAATCTGGAATTGAAGTAAACGTAGAGAATGCAAGCTAGGACCCTGCACATGGGTTGAGAGTTGCAAAGTGTTGGACCATATCAACCATATTTACCTTCAGAAGTATAAAGTTGCCAAAACAAATGGTTAAGTTCTAAAGATTTTTGTCACTGTTATTTCTGAGAGGTGAAATTCAGTGTTATCAAGGATGAGACATTCTGTTACTTGTACCAGATATTCTGCAAACAAAAATATCAGTACTGGAGGAAAATAATTTACAATTAAAAAAAATTCTATTTGGAACACATCATTGAACATATTATATTTCTGTGAAAACAGTGATTATAGGTGAAGCAGAAAGCATTACAAATCTATTTTGTAAGCATAAAGGCAGTTTTGAGACATCAGAACTGTAAAATAAAGGAGTAAATCTTGATTTCTAAATTTGAGTTTATTCCTACCAAATTCAAAACTAAATCATTGGGTAATTATACCTGAAACCCCTTAAATCATCCTGCATAACATAATATTTCCTCAGTTTATTCAATAATATTTGATAAGAGAACAGTGCAATAGATTAATAAGCATCAGTTTATGAAAGTTACTCATAAAGAAAAAATCCAAAGCTCCACAGAAGTTGCCAGTGAGTCGGCTGCCTGCCCCCCAAGCTCTGTGCTTCTCTGTGGATGGCTCCAATGCTAATGGCAGGCTGTATGGCTGCAAACCCTATAGGGCCCTCAGGGTAGCCTGCTGGTCATGTGCGGCTATGTGACCTTGGCTGAGCCAATCAGAGCTTATTCACAGAATTTCTGACAGTGGAGCTGAGAGAAGTATGAGTCCATCATTACAGAAGTACAGAAGCTATGAGACATTAGAGAAAGTCGATGTTGTGCCGGGTCACTAGGTTCAGCTTGTACTCTGTGCAAAGAGGCCCAGGCAAAGAGCGCTCGCTTGCTTTTGCTGACCCAACCTTGGGCCCTGGGAGAGGGCTGCATCCAGGAAAGAGGGAGTGCCCTTTTCTTTTCACAGTTGTGCCTTCTGCTCACTAAACTATGCAACTGCGAGGTTGCCCCTACCCAGAGGAGCACCCTTTCTAATTGCACACAGAAGTGGTGTACAGGCTCTGGACCCTCCACGCCCCCATGGGGAAATCTGATCTGCAGTACAGGGGAATGAAGGGAATGCACAGAGAGGCTGAGGCAGACAGGCGAGTCCCAGCTGCAGCTGTGTCCCCATTTCCAGCTGTCTGTGGGACACAGCTGCTCCCCTGCTTTTCTTTAAAGGAATTCAGCTGTGAGACACCCCAATCCTTCCACTAAAATCCCCTTTTGCCTAAATTAGCTTGTTTGGCTTCTATCAATTACAACCAAAAGATTCCTGACTGATGTGAGTAATCTTAATCAAGGAGCGAATATGAGCCAGACCAACTGACGTAGGGAAAATAAATTTATTTGCCGCCTATTGGAAAGTATCTGAATAAAATTCCTGGGTAGGTGCATGATTGCAACATGAATAAAGGTAGAAGTCTCAATACGGTGGCAGCAGAATTTAAAGAAAAAGAACTGTTGTAAATGTCTTGTGAGAAAGTAAAAGAACTCCAAAATATTCAGTATTGCCAGTTCTTGTATTAGGAAAAAACGACAGTTTTTAAAAACATACTAAGCAGCATGAAGGGTAACACAGAGGAAGATGTGTTATCACATCACTCATTGTACATTATTAGCTGGAGCTGAAGCACTTTCACACTTTATCAAAACATTGCCAGTTAGAGCAACTGATTGTTAGTACTTTGGTGGCCCATGAATCAAGTGGGATATTGGTACTTGTTCCCAGTTTTGAAGGAACTTTTGTTTAAAATTTATTTACCATTCACTAAGTGATACGAGAATTCTTTCCAAAGAGCCTCAAAGTGAAACTGTAAACACATTTTTTCCTTTGTTTTTAAAAGTAGAAGCAATACCACATAGTTTATCATCAGAGAGAAATGAATATTTCAAAACCATTTGGCACAGAGCAGAGGAATTTCTCCAGAAAAATAATCTCTGAAAGTCCCATATTTAAAAATATCTTTGGAGGAGAAAGCATTAGAAATCATGAGAATTTGGGTAGTGCATTTCCCCCCCATCTCCTCAGGATAATATAAAATTAGTATCTATTACTATGTCATACTACCTATATTACTAGATTTAAATTCACATTGTTTTCTGAGAATGAGTATGCCAAAAGAAAAATAATTTTTTAATTATTAAGTAAAGCAATAGCATAAAAAATACATTAAAATTTTCTTTGCAGACTTGAAGCAAGTGTAATCCCAAAACTTTGCCTTTACCTAAAAAATGTACAGCTCAGTTTCATCTATCAGTCTGGACTATTATTTGACACGGTCTCCGTAGCGAGTCTCGTGGTGGCCAGCTAGCATGTGTTGCCTTGACTTGGAGGTTACTGCAGTGAGACTGGCATGCCCATTTTCTACATGGCCTTGCTAGGAAGAGCTACAAAGTGTCATAAAAGAGGTCCAGGCCCCATCATTAATTATTGTTGAGTAGAAATTAATGGCTGAAATAATTGAACTTAAGCATTTAGTGGCATTATGGAGTCATTGGTCATATACACTGAAAAATGAATTATATTTTATGAATTTCATCCCTCTATTGAGAATTTTGCACATTCAGAGGTACTAATTTAATCATTCCTGTAAGATTTTTGAACTTCAGTTTGCTATTATTGTTGGATAATATGCAGATACTGAATTTTTAGCTTATCAAAACAGCACTATTTGAAAGAATACTCAACCTGCAACATTTCCATGAGCTTTTTTCTGGCTCAGTGAGTGGAGATGCGGCTGTCTTGTCAGAGAAACCTTTGCCCATCTACCTCCCCTGAATATTTCAGAGCTGCTCTTGGGGACTAGGTAGAGGGAGACGTCTAGGTAGGATGGACACCTAGGGAGCTCATTTAAAAAAACAGCACATGAGTGTTTTATCACATCACACCTTCTAATAGCAAAATGCTGCGCTGCACCAAATGTCCATTAAAGAAGAAAGGATAGATGAATTGTGATGTACTCTCCTAATCACAGGTTATTCAGCAATGAGTACAAACAAACTAACCTCCAAAAACACGGATAATTCTCTCGTCCACAAAACTGAGCAAAAGAGCCCAACACAAAGCATTTGTGAGCCGTACTTACCTAAAGTACAAACTCATCTCTGATTTTTGAGGGATGATGGCTACTCTTTGGGGGTGGAAGAGGCTCCAGGGGTGTTTCTGGAGGTGCTGGAAAGAGTCTTTCTTTTGATCTGGGCGCTAGTTCCTTGGTTGTGTTGTTTGTGAAAATTATCAGTCTGTGAATTTGTGATCTGTAATTTTCTTTGTGTTATACTTCAATTATAAATTTTTTTTTTTTTGGAAAGCAGATGAAGGAAGAGAACCCAGAAGAGTCTGGGCAGGGTGAGCTAGAGATGGTGTGGAAAAATCTGGAAAGAGGGGTGTCCTGGAGACCACAGAAAGGAGATGTTTCAAGAAGGAGGAATTGGTCCACAGTACCAAATGGCTCAAGAAAGGCAAGTAGGAGAAAGCCCAAAAGCTGTCCCTTGGATCTGATGACTGAACTTTGAAAGAATGGTTTTAATGGGAGACAGAAAGCAGACAGCAGAGCGCTGAGGAGTGAGCTGTGTGAGCGCAGCCCCCTAAGAAGCAGACTGTGCAGGCAGAAGTGATGGACACAGGAGCTAGAGGGGACACTGGGGTCAAGCGGGTCTTCACTTCCCTGAAGACAGGAGGGATTTGGCCTTGTTAGTTTGTGGGAAAGAGTCAGTTGAAAGAAAGATGCTAAAGTTAGTGGGGGCTGATTGATGGGATCCCAAGGCAGGGGAGGAGGAGGAATTAGCCTTGGGCAAGCCAGGCGGTGGCGGGGAGGCAGGTGGGGCGCTTGCATTCCAGGACACCGTGCGGAGGGAGGCCAGCGGGCTGTACCTGCAGGTTTGCCCAGGAAGCTGAGGCAGGGAGTTGGGGGAGCTCACCCTGCACGCTCCTATCTTAAATGTGCCGTAGGAAAAATAAGGAGACTAAGTGAGAGAATGTGAAAATACTTTGGGAATTATAAACTGGTAACAATATGCAAATTTAGAGATAGCCTCATCTTTCTTTTGTCCTCCAATGGGCCTTTGCTAAGCAAAATACATGTTTAGTCAGCTCTCTACAATGGGAGAGTAACTCGTATATGGTGTGTAGAATTCTTAGAGGACACATTATTCATAGACAATCCACCTCCCCGACAGACACACACACACACACACACACACACAAGCACACACACACACACACACACACACAGATGCTAATGTATTCATCTAATTTGTTGGCAAGTCGCAGGTAGAGTCTTGTTACTCAATTCCGCTTGACAGTTAACCAATAATTGGCACCAACAAAAGTGTTTTCAAGAGATTCCTTTCCCAGGTAAATTATTTCTGCTCCCGGAGGACTGGATTCTTCCAAGGGTCTGCTCTCTCTGGAAAAAGGCGGTCCTGTTTCCATGTCTCATCATATCTTGGGAGTTGGACCAACTTTCTTCTCATTCTTTAGACTATATGAAGCATCTATGTTCACCCACCTCCATCAAAGGCAGATCAATTTGGGGAAATAATGTATATGGAAAGTAAGGATCTGGAAGTGTCTGCATGTACTCTATCTTGGCCTGGCCTGGGACCCTTGGAAGGTCTTTGTGGAGTCTGGGAGGTGGGAGAGAGGGACAGTCCACACACCCCAGAGTGAAGAGCTCTGCTCTAGCAGAATAAAACTAAATCAAGTGTTATCAAAAGTGAGAAGGCAGGTTGCTATTCCAAGCACATTTTACACACTCACTTCAAAAGCTGTTTAGAATTTTGCTGTCTTGACATTCAGAAAACCCACCAGAGCCCAGAGACTTTACATTTTCTGGGTATTAAGTGCAAAATACTTGCCAGATAACAGAGCTGAGGGCATGCCAAGGAGTGCTTCATAGCAGACCACGAGTCTGGGCTGTCATCCCAGGAGCCGCCGCCAGGGCTTTGAGCTGCTGGCTGTGCTGCCTGGTGAAACCTGAGCAACTCACTTCCGGGCCAGACCCGCCCTCGGCCGTCTCGGAGCATCCCAGGCAGGGCTCCAGAGCGGCATTCCAAAGGGCAAGCAATACAACGAAGTGACGAACGTAAAGAACAGAGGGAAAGAGACCTTTCAGCGCCAAGAGAAGTTTTTGAGAATCAGGGCCTGCACTAATGGCAGTAATCTGGGTGCCTGTGTGGAAAGTGTGTGCGTCCTGCTTTACAGCGCTAAGGAGGGGTTGGCGGCCGCCCTTGGGGTTTGCCGTCCGGAGGTGGGCAAGCAAATCTCCGCAGACCCTGCCGAGTGTGCCCGCACCACTTCCAACAGCAGGTGCAGAGCCTGTTTCTGGGCTTCCCCGCTCCCGGGGAAAGGTCGGGGCGGGGGGCGCCCCCTTCCAACGCACCCACTGTGTGGCAAAGCCAAGCAAGGTCAAAAACAATGTCAGTTTTTCAGTTACTGTCTGACCTTGAGTGCGGGGAGAACAGAGGAAAATGGGAATCCTTAGGCAGCATTCTGTGAAGCGGCAGAAACGGCATGGGAACATACGTCCCGGGGCCCTCGCCCGCTCAGCCTGACAAGGCAAGCTTGTGGTCTGTCTTCGGATTCCTTCAGCTAACTTTGTCAACGGGAAAAATCCTCTCTTGGTAAGGGAAGTGTCTTCAGACAGCCCGTACCCCCGCTCTCCTGACTCACAGACCCCTAGCCCTCCGCTGCCTCCCGCCCTAGGGGAAAGGGCGCCGGAAAGAGGTGCGTCCGTCTGGGCTCCTGCCCTGGATCCACCGCTGGCTCGGCCCAGTGGGCTTGTTGCTCTGTCATCGTAACGAGCCTAGGGAGCCCTGGCGTGCTGGGGTCCGAGTGGTCGCCCTTGGCCATCATGTCGAGAGGCCCCCATGATGGTGGGCAGGCAGCTGCTGTCCCCACGGCTTAATCAAATTCTGATTCTCTTTTCTCCTTAATGAAATTGAATTATTTTAAAAAAGCTACCCCTCGTTATCACTTAATCAATGAAGATTAAGTGTGAACACTGTATGGTATGCTAGAAAGTCATGGTTTTTAGAACAAGACGCAACTGGGTTCAGACTCAGATCTGTGCCTTAGCTGTGGACGGCTGGTGAATCTCTAAACCTCTCTACGTCTTAAAAATCAGGATGTTGTTATTCAAATGATGAGGGAAAATGTCTGCATGAAACCAGGAGCTCCTCACAAAAATACCTGAAGGGTTCTTTTTCTTAAAAAATGGTACTTCATCATTTTTCTTTCAACAGCTCTTTGAGAGCAAGTTTCTAGATTTTATTTGGAGAAAGACTGGACATGGTCCATTGAAGTCCTTTAACACAGAAAATTGTGTTGCTTTTCTAAGAGGCCACATCTGGTTAATATTGGTTTCTCAACAAAGCCTGGAGAAGCCATCCTAAGTGAAAGTCGTGTCCTCAAAGACAAAACAAACCTTGTAGGAAAATGGTTATCCCTGGCTTTCAACCTGTAGCAGCTAAACCGCAGCTAGAGAATGGCAGACACTCGGCCTAAACTGAGGAATTAATCCCAACAGCACTGTTACAAATGTTTTCCAGGGCTCTTGGGCTGGCTTTTCCTCTGAGATACACTGGATCAGATTTTTAAGATACCAAAGATAAATTCTCACTTTTCAAACTAGAGACTCACATCCCATGGAGAAGGTGTATCCACGGGTTGGGTTTTCTATGTGATGCAGGGTAAAAGGCATTATCTCTTAGAGAAGGAATGAAACAACCCTTTGCCTCAAATCGCCTTCCTTTGGGGTAAGTGCCCTCAGCCAGAGTAGCGGAGGTGAGCGTGCGGGGTTAGCTTTGGGCATTGTCGACAGCCCTCTTTGCTGTTATTACTGCCCTTGTTGAAGACTTGAAGGGTCAATAGAGATCAATCAGAGATAGCCCCGACAAGCTCCTCTGAGATAAGACTGTTTTCAGACAGAGCAAGGTTTTGTCAGTGTTTCCTAAAATCATTTGCCTTCTACTTGTAGCACATTCGCCAGATGCGTGTAACACCTGTACTTTATAGTATTTCATTCACTTTGAATTAACTCACTTTTTATCCTTGCTGACTCCTTCACAGTAATCTGAGAAATCAGTTTTTAAAATATTTTCTAGAATACTCCAGTGTACAGAACTATTAAAATACATTTTTCACATGCCTCTTAAAATAATCTGTGGTATGCCAGTTGGTACACCATACTCTGAAAGACAATTCTTTAGATGATCAAATGCATCATGAAGGAAGTGACATTGCAGGTGGGGAGTTAATGATTATCTTTCTCTTTCTATATTACTTCCCAAACCTCCCCCCATCCTCTTTCTAGGTGAAGAAGCTCTTAATAAAGCCCTCCCTTTCTTGAGTATCTGGAAATACTTCCAGGCGCACCATGTCGCTGGATCCTCCCAACTCCCCATGAAATGGTCTGGATAAACATCATGACCCCCCACTCACGGAAGATACTAAGGTTCAGGGTTTAAATTACTTCCTCAAAGACACAGAGCGAGTCAGGAATAAGGCAGGAACAAGAACCTAAGCTCTCTGACTCTTCAATTGTCAGTTACACACTTCTCCTTGACAAACCCATGGTTGTTAGGGGCCAGATGTGAGGGACAGGTGTGTGTGTGTGTGTGTGTGTGTGTGTGTGATATTTTCATCTTCGTGCACCAATTTCAAAGATAAGAACTTAAGTCAAGGTTAGTTTGTCACAGGGACAACACTTCTGTTCCAGTTCAATAGAAAACAGTGTGGTTTCCAGTCTCTTCAAGATTTTGGTGGCTAAGGATACATGCTTTACAAGTCAGACATATTTGGGTTTGAAACTATATTCCACTGATTAGGTCTATGACCCTGGGAATGTTTTTAAAAGTTTAGCTTTGATCACTTTCATCATCTGTAAAGTAGTAGTAATAGTAGCTGATGCCTGAGGTCGGTGTACATGTTGGCTGCTGAGAACCGCACCGCGGAGCTGCGATTAAATGAGACAAAAAGAAAAGCTGTCGCTGTGCTCCGTCAGGAGAGCATTAATTGATGGCTATAATTACTTTGATAGGAAATGTCTACTGTTGATGCGTTCACAACCCATATTCTGAAATCAGTGATGACATGACGGAGCTTTTATAAAGCAGTTCCTTCTTCACACATAAGAGATAAACCTGTGATAATAGGAATGTCCATTCAAAGATTTACTAGTTTCTGTCTAAATGTAATAACAGTACACCCTCCTTTCTCCACTGCATTTCTGTGACTTAGTAACTGTCTCCATCCCTCCAAATAACCTTCAGAAGATACATTACATTTTTATAGGGCTGAAAATGAGTGCTAACTCAGGCATATTAAGTCACTGTCCTTCATAACTTGCCATACAGATATTATTCTCCTTTCACAGATGAGGAAATGCTCTCAAAGTGATTGGATGACCCGCCAAGGTCACATAGTATGTAAATAGCAGAGTTGGGACGGAAACACAGGCTTTCTCATTCTTTCCCACCACCTGAGTCTCTGACAAAGCAGGAAATAAATACATGGTTGAATCTTCCTTTGACTTACATCTCCTCTTCCTGGTACACAATGTCATAAGATTCTGCAAAAAAAGGTCCCCAGTGCCCCTGGTACACAATGTCATAAGATTCTGCAAAAAAAGGTCCCCAGTGCCTCAACGAAGGGGAAGTATCCCCTGTCGGATTGACACCACCACAAGAAGCAGTCGTTAGCTCTCCATCTTGCACTGCCATTGGTCAGTCAGTCATGGTTTTATCCCTTTTATTAAAACAGGGAAATCAGACAGCTGGAATGGAGCATTTTCTAAAACGGAAAACTGAGTCATTTGTTTTTTGCTGATTTCCATTCTAACCTCCTTCTGTGCTGAGAGACGGCAAATAGCTGCCAGACCTTTGGGCGACTCACCCACGTATTGGTAGCTTGTCTGGGGTTCCAATTCATTTTCAGGATACTAATTTCCCATTTCCTCCTCATTTCAGGAATCATCACAATAGACTTTAATTAACACTGTGAACATCCAAAGGGAGGAAAAGATGGGTTGGTTTTATAAACCGCCAGGCCCTTTCAATCCTGGAGATGAGACCTTTGACTGAGAGCCTGCAGGTAAATGTATCCTCGTTCTAAAAGGCCAAATAACCCCTTCAAAGGGCTCTGGGTCCCAGGGTTCTACTCACACTCCTGAGGAAAAGTAAGGGAAGATAAACTGGAGAGCAAAGGAGAGGAAAACGCCGAGGACAGTTCCTGCAGGCCTCGGGGGAAGGCGCCGGCCTCAGGCCCCCGCCGGGCCCTTGACCCGGAGCAGGGAAGATCCCAGCGGCCCCGCAGCAGCTGGGAAGCCGGTTCCTCTTCGTGTCCCCCGCGGTCCTCTCAGCTGAGTCACCGTTTCAGAGGAGCAGTTTGGCAGAATTACTTACCAGCTGCTCCCCGCTGCAGAAAACTGTGACCAAGTCAGGTTACTCGGCAGTATTCTCTCTTGATTAGATTATATTTGAAGTTGTTTTAGTGGAGTTGGCATTGTATTTTCACTCAGATAAAAGGGTAGGATTTGTACAACACTTCAGTAAGACAGTTTAATTCACTGGGTTTGAAAACACTGGCTCTGAGACTGAATTTCAACCAGGAATAAATGTCTCCAGGGGGACATACAAGGTTCTTTGGTGTACCATACGCTTGTGAAAAAACAGGTTTAAGAAAGCAGCTTAGTGCATGCCTCGCCTGGGAAAACCCCCACGACGGCTTAGGCTGTTAAGCCCTTGCATAGGCTTTCTGCAGAGGGAGGAAGGGAGCAGGTTGTATGTGGGGGTCGAGGGACGACAAGGCACATCCCAACGCAATCTTTCAGTAAGGGTCACACCACCTGCATCAGAACCGACTTGGAATGCCTGTTAAACACACACATCCCTAGGCTGGGTGCCTAAGCCTTCCAGCGGGAATGTCTGGGGATGAGGTCCAGCCCTCTGCGTGTTGAACAAGGGTTCTGGGTGATTCGGATGCACCTAGCATCTGTGAGGCACTGCAGAGACCAGAAGACAGGCCGCATTCCCCTGGGGTGCCAGAGCGGGTCTTCAGGCTCTGCCGCCCAAGGCCCACGAACTGCCAGTTTTAGGATTGCTATAGTCCAGTCACTCTCCGAGGAACCACCAAGAGGGTTTTCACTAAGAAAAGAAAACACTGACTTCCGTTTTATCATCTGCAAATCTTTGGGATGTTTAACACATTGAATCGTATAACTCAGCTCTGGGATCTTTTACGTGAAGCCCTTATGTGAATGCACGATTATTTATCTATTTTTAATTCAACGGAAAAGACTCCATAATTAGGAAGAATGTTTAATGACAACAAAGGCATATGCCTCCTGCAGTGTTAGATTGTAGGCAACTGGAATCTCCTTACCAAAACAAAAAAAATTTTTTTTGATTGCAAGGGAGATTGGGTCTGTCCAGGTTAAGTCACTAATTTGGTGGGTGCAAATGACAGAACTCAGGCACGTACACCTGTACTTTGTGAGCATTTTATTTACCTAGAATCATGGGACTTGGTCAGTGTAATGACTGCCAATGACCCTCAAATGAATCTTACCTCAAAGCAGCTCATCAATTCTGTAAACAGTTTTTGAAGATTGTCTATATGCCAGGCAACTATGCTGGGTAGGTAGAATTATGGATAGAATTAGGCACGGTATTGAAAAAGAGTGCCTCTCAGCTCTTAGCTGTGCATCAGAACTATCTGTAAAGCTTTTAAAAAATACCAAAGTATGGGCCCACCCCACATCCACTGAACTGAAACCTTCAGGGGTAACGTCCATGCAGCTGAATGTACAAACCTCCCCAAGTGGTCTTAATGCAGAATTAAGGTTTAAAACCATAGCGTTAAAAGTGCTACCTCTCAGAATTTTTAGTCTACAATAGATCATATTGATATAAATACATCCATTATAGGACATGTAGTAAGAACACATTTTAGACAAAACACAATAGTGACAGATAACATCAAATCCAACATAGAAACAAACGTATAGACAGAAGGATAAATGCCAAATTGGCAGAGATTAGGGAAAGTACAGAGATATTTCTGGGCAGATTCTGGCTGATGGCAGAAGTAACAGACTTTGCTGTTTGGTTTTTTGGAATTTCAAATTAAAGGCTTATAGTCAGAAAAACTGGTTCTAGTTTAAAAGGCAGTGCTTGAACTTTTTCATAATTCTGATGTATTTGAAGTTGTGTAAAAGTCATACAAACAGAAAGTATCTAGAGTGTATACAATTTGTATTAAAATCATATGACCTTTGATTTTTATTTTAGGATAGAGCTGGAAATAACTAAGTTCTGCATCAGACCCTGTATATTTTGTCCAGGAAACATGAGACTAAACCAGTATGCTGTGAACATGTATGAACATACATTACATCCATTTTTAAATGAAACTCAGGCATGTTTTCACACACATCATGTGAAAAGAAATCAGACTTGCAGTCTGGCTAAGGGCAGGTTCCCTGAAGGGCATGCTGTGGAATGCATTTCTCTTGGCCCTTGCTCTACTGGACTCAATTCAATTCTAAGCAGATTTCTTTAATCCTTAGCTCTAACTGGGTCGGCGTCATCGGATTTTAAGTATTATAACAGGAGACATATGCACAAGGATCACTAAAGGAGCGACAACAACCTTGCCTGGAAAGTTGATTTTCTTTGAAAATGCTCCAGAGACCCAATTTACATGAGGACCACCACGATGACAGGGAGGGAACAAACCAGGGGGCCCTCTGATGATGTACGTGCCCAAAATTCCATTAAGGGTTTTCTTTTCTAATAGGCTGCTCGGGGAAAAATGCTTAATTAGCTTACCATATACTCATTGATTCAGGAAGATTTTATTGGGTGATTTGAGAACACAGACTTGAGGGGACTCTTCAGAGTTGGGAGGATATACATATTATTTTTAAATCGGAGAATCTAAACAAAACAGCCAATTGTGTCGTTGCTCCTTACCAGCGACCTACCAGCAGGCTGGTCAGGGGCGCTGTTGCGGGCAGCTGTTAGCGGCTACTCTTAGGCCCCTTTCCTCCACCCCACTGTCTCACTCAGCTCTCTAGGGTTGTGGTTTGTCAGTGATTCTCTGGGGTTTAGGGTTACAGTTACACTTCATCTACAAATAGTCATCATTTTATTTTGTCCTTTCCAAGATTTTTGCACTACATTCTTTCTCATGCTTAATAATATTGGCCAGTATTTCTAGTATGAGGTTAAATAGTGGTGATAGACGTTTGTGTTATGTTTCTCTGCATCAGGATGTCTCCGGTGTTGTTTGTCCCTTAAGTACAATGCCGATGTCTTAGGTCACCACCCCACTCCATCCCAGCATAAAATTACATGAGTAGATTTTATGTTACAGGACCATCCATGCATTCCTCAAATAAACTCTCAAGTTTACAAATGTAAGAGGCATTATATTGGATGGGCTTATGGAAGCCACAGTACTATTCCTCAAGTAAATGAACTAAGAAAGAGAGGGTCTTACTCTGTTTGCTTTTGAGAGCTCTGCATTGAAAATTCACCACAGGAAACATGCTTTATCCATCTCTGTGCCGACAAATATTCATTGCCCAAATATGCATTGTAAGAAGCATTTTTAACTACCCTGCCATATTTGTAATTAAATCCTCAAGTCATAAAGCCAGGTTACTCAGAGTTCTCCCACCCCTGGACACCGGCTTTCACGCACCCACACAGCTCCCTAGCCATGAGGACTCCTGGTAGCCCGTGGGCTTCCAAGTGCGCTGCTATTGCCCTTTCCATCAGTCAGATCTCTCTGCCCATTTGTAATAAGGCGCCTTCCCGCTAGTGATTTCCATAATAGAAATAGCAGCATCTTTATTTGTTCGCTTGTTTGTTTAGTGATCTCCAGAAGCTGGCAAGTATCTACAGGCTGACAGTTATAAGGGGGATGAGACGACAGAGACCCCAAAGGCAGGATTTCCCAACTCATCTCAGAGTATGCAAGTTGGGGGGGCTGGAAGCTGGGAAAGGGAGACTAAGCAAAAGGAAGGAATGACAGCAAGGAATGATTCTCCCGTTGAGGTTCACTAGTGAGGGGAAATGAAGATGTCGGTTTACCAGGTAATTCCATTATATTATTTGCTTGGTTGTCTTAATATGTTAAAAGACATGTGAGGGTACTTTAAAATGCAAAAATACTAACACCTATTATTCACTGGTAAGATGAAGGGTCCTGACTTTGTACTCTGACTGTTCTCCGTGGGAGTCCTGGCTCTGTCAATTACTGATTGTGTGATCTTGGGCAAGTGTCTTAATTAAGCTTTAGCTTCTTCCTTTGTAAAACAGGGATCCTACACCAACCTATTTCTTAAGCGTATATGGATGAAATCAGAGAGTGTATGTAGAGTACCTAGCAGAGCCTGGCACATAATGGAGGCTCAGTGAATATTAGCTACTACGATTTTCTGTTTAGGTTTCCTTAAGGAACACAACTCTTAAATGTCACATGATGAGGACGAAAACGAAGCTCCAAGGCAAAGAGGGAGGGCTGTTCATTACTTTCTGGTGCTCAGCGGCTTTCAGGGCTATAATACAACTGTCGTGAACTGTGGTGCATCTCACAGCCAAGGGAAGTATGATTCAGAATGTTGAAAACCAAGTGTGTGGCTCACAGACTTGAATAAAGTCTAAGGGACCACAATTTCAGAGGAGCCATTAGTTCTCGAAATAGGCTGCAAAAATTGAGTATAATATATATATGCAATCTTGTCCTATCTTCTATTCTATTTTAGACATATTAGTCAAAACCTAGAAGAGGGGATACCTGTATGTAAAACAGACACTTATTGGATTAGCAAGCGAAATGTCTCAGTCTGACTCATTCATCAAATCCAGGGGTCAGGAAGCTGCCTTTTTTCTATAAGGGACAGATAATAAATATTTTAGGCTTTGCAGTCTGTCGAATCTCTGTCCCAACTACTCAACTCCGATGTTGTACCAGGAAAGCAGTCACAGACACTATCTAAATGAATGGGCATGGCTGTGTTCCAGTAAAACCTTATTTACAAAAATTGGCAGCAGGTCAGATGTGGTCTGTGGGCCATGGCTTGCTGCCCTGCTCTAAGCCATGTATCATATTCTGAACAACTGGACTTGCTCAGCTATTCAGAAACAAGCATAAATTAATCTGATCTCTGTACTAGTTAACAATTTGTGCATTGTTCACATATGAAGATACATAGTTATATATATATAGTTGATATAAATATATCACAAGGTTTTTAATGTTTTGTATAATCATGAAAAAGCTAAAAACTATTGTATTAACTTTTTTGGCCACATTTAAGTTGACAGTTTTATATTGTGTCCTTTCACAGTGAAAAAGTACAGTTCAGCTGGTCTTTGAATAGTGAGATTCCAAATCCATATTATTTGGATTATGGTTTGATGGTTTAAAACAGTAATAATTCATTCCTCTCCCAATATTTCTGCTTTGTTGTAAATACACTTTGATTTTTAAATCTCTAATCCAGTTCTGAACTTTTTCACCATTACATAAAATACTTAAGTTGTCAGCATCAAATTTGATTGGAAACTTAAAATTTACATATGTCAAAGCCCAAGTGCTGAAAGACTTTGCTTTTGATAAAATATATATTGATAAAAATATATCAAAATATCTTAAAATCCAAGTAATGAGATTTAACTAAACCACATGGTCTAGAAATAAGCATACATGCATCTTCTTTATGCAATCTAAATGACTGTCCCTGGTAAAAATTAAAATCCTGCTATGAAAAAATGTAAATATAGTTGCTAGCGTTTGGCTAATATAGAAAATATTAGATGATGAAGTTGTCAGTTCTCATTTGGAATATAAAAGCTTGTGTTTAACAGAGGAAAACTGTTAAAAAAAATCCTGTCATATCTTTTTACAATTACATAATTTACACTGGTGAGGCTTTTTTAAACCAATGTAGTGAGAAATATTATTTCTACAAATAAGCAACTTAATTCCACTCTAGAAAGTGAAACTGCTTCTATTGATTGGACTCATCAGGTTGACAGCTGTACCTTATTGAAGACAGATTAAAAGAGACCATTTCACAGGAGACAATAAGAAAATAAATGGAACTTAAAAATTTTTAACTCAACATGTTGCATTTACAAATTTCAAAACACAGATGCAATGATTTGCATATTGCTCCGAGGCCCTTCAGGAGGCTTACAGCACGTCATTGCGTGTTAGGGCTTGCAATGCTCTCCGCGCTCTGAAAGCAGTTCAGGAATGTGAAGCTGAGCGTGATCTAGATATTTACAGATTTTTTCTTTAAGAACATCTTGGTCCAAGTCCAGAACCCTGATGTTCCCTGAAAAAAAAAAGGAATGAATGTCAATTAATTTTTTACAAACCATACTTGAAGGGGACTTAATTAACAGCCAAGTCTGACAGAGTTCATAGATGTATAACCTCATAAATCAATAGGTCACTGAAGTTTGTTGAGCGATAGATACAAAGTACTTAGAACAGTCCTTGACCTAATACATTCCCAATATATTTAGCTGTTTTATTATGATCAGTATTTCTTAAAATGTGCACGATACCATTTTGGGAAGGCAGAACTACCAGACGCTTAGAAGTCAGACTGGCCTCGGTTCACGTCTTGACAAAACTAAATTGCTTAACTTCCCCTGGAGAGTTTCACGATGGACAAAATGGTGATATTCCAGATACTACAGAAAAACACTTGGAAAACTTTCGTTAATTTACATTTCCTATTTCTTCCATTTCTCTCATTAGGAAGACTTGCAAGAAGTAATCTCACCATAGGCAGAGTTACAGGTCTAATTGGAATTTAGAGAAAGTAGATAAGGGGTTTTTCAGATATTTTTATTTTGAAGAAGGAATGGTATTTTGAGCTTTTGGTCTGAAGGCAGGTATATAATGTCACCTAAAAAAGAGAAAAGTACAGATTGTGATTTTATATTTCAAAATCAAACCGTATGGCACTTGATAAAAAAAGCCTGAGTTGAAAGATGGACACACTCCCAAAATAATATACAAATTATATAATTTTTTAGAACAAGCTATTCTCAGTCTAAAAAGATAGAGGAATTAGTAAATATTTCTTTCTGCTTAGCAGACAAAAACTGTTACCTACTCAGTAGAAATGCCTATCTCTAAAGTTGTATTAAAGGATTAAGGGTACACTTTGAATGAAATGGTAAAACTATATATATATGTGTATGTGTATAGTACATTTAAATTAATGTAAACAACTACAAAATATAGTTTTAAAAAGAACGTGCTTCTGAGAAATTCCTTTTCTGAAAATTTCAGGCAGTATTTCCGTAGGACAAATTGCCAGAAGTGAAATCTGAGTCAAAAGGTTGTCACAATTTCAATAGACAGATATTGGTAAATTAACCTGAGAAAATTTACATACTAACCAAATGTAGGTGCGTCCTGTGTCCTCACATGGTGGCCAACTCACTCAATTTGCTTCTCAGATTATACTCAACCCACAGTGAGAGCATATCATATGGAATACCTGAGATGCCCTTACCTGATCAACTAATAATGCACTATAACATTCGTCCTGTCCAATTAAGGTTGAATAGTTTTAAGTAAAACACCACCATTCTCCCAGACTGTTTACTCCCACACTGACTTCCTTCTCTTTCCTAACAAGCCTGGACTCATGGCCCATGTTTTCACAAACTAGAACCCTCAGCTCCTCCAAAACCTGTACCTTTTCATGGCATCTCCTCTAAAATATTCCTAGTTTTGGAAAATTCCAGCCCTCTGCTCACACTCCTGTCTTGGGCAGCATTTGCAGACAGGAGCCCTTCAGAACCACTTGGCAGTGGTCACCTCACGGAGACGGCTGCCCTCTCTGCCCGGGGCTGCCAGGGCAATGTTCTTTGGCTTTCCCAGGTCCTTCCCCACGTTGATGGACCACTCTAAGGGACTTGACTCACTGTGGTCAGGCTGTAGGCACTCACCAAAGTATATTTTTAAAGTTCGGAGGGAAAAACTTAGAGCCTAATGGACATGACAGCAGACTCTGAAGCCCAGTTTCTGGGTTTGGCTCGGCTCTACCACTTTTGCACTGGGCGAGGCAATCTCACTGTCCCTAAGACTCTTCATTTGTCAAAAAGCAACCATAATTATCTATGATGATGTGTACCTAAATCCGCTGATAACAAAAAGTGCTTAGAATTGTCTGGAATGTATAAAGCACTCAAGAAATGACTATTTTTCTTTCTCCCACGTGAGGGTATAGTAAGAAAACAGCTGTCTGGACACCAGGAAGAGGGTTCTCACCAGATACCGAATCATCTGATATCCTATCTTGGACTTCACAGCTCTACAACTATGGGAAATAAATGTCTGTTTTTTAAGGCATCCCCTGCAAAAAGGCGTTTATTAGTATTACTTCTCAGCTGGGAGCCCTAGATGATGGAGAGTGAAATAATCATAGATAAAGGAATCAGATTGGTTTCAACTCCTGACTTAATTTATTAGGTCCATGATATGGGCCATATTATAAAATTGACCTTGGCTTGCTCATCAGGTTTCATGGGGCTAATTCTACCTTTTTTATATCACAGAGTTGTTATATGAAATCAAGCATCTAGCACAAGGCCCAGAATAAAGAAAGTAGGAAACCGCTGGTTTTCATTACCATCTTTTTTAGACCCTGTGATTATTGATCCTAGATTACAGATCAAACGTAACATGTAGGACTCTGTTTTCAAAAATAAATAAAACCTGAATTGGAATTTAGCTTTTCTAGTGCATAAAACTGCAGTCAACAGAGGAGACTTTTCCATCAGTATCTGTGACCTCCTACAACTAAAAAAATTATTATACAAAGAAAAACAGTGAATAAAATGATACGTTAAAAAAATACACATACATACATGCATGCATAATGAACTAAAGGCAGACCACAGACAAAAGTATTTCGAAAGAAACACCTATGAATTTCAAAAGTGTAGTTGAACCCCTTTAGAGCAGTTAGACTAATACACTTAACTGTGGAACTAGAGGTTCTAAAGAATTTTCACTTTTCGCAACATCCCTTACTTGGAATTACTCTGTTTAGTGGATTCATGGCAGAGTTTCCACACTCTTAGTACCATGCCAGTACATATTAGATAAATTAGCTCTACGGGTTATTCTAATACGTGTATTTGTAACACTTGATCAGTACATTATCAATGCACATTTTTAGAAACCATTGGGATATAATTAAGTCATTGTAGCACCTTTTGTGTATACACAACAAAGTGGCTATTTTTCAAATTATCTGTTTTCCTAATATCATGCATTGCTACTGATTCAAGTTATTTAGCAGGAATTAAATCAGTTTAGAGATGTTCTCCTTTATTCACAGTTTGCTAGGAGTTTTTATCATAACTGGGTATTGCATCTTATCAGATATTCTTTTTTTAAATCAACAGGACCAGCTTCTGGATGTGATTAGTTCTCCTTACGTCAACACTATCCAACAGAACTTTCCTGCCATGACGGGAACGTGCATCTACACTTCCAAAAATGGTAGCTACCAGACCCATGTGGGTATTAGCCACTTAAAACATGGATAGCATAGCTAAACAAGTAAAATTCTTATTTTATGTAATTTTAACTAATTGAAATGTAAATAGCCACATGTGGTTTCTGGCTATTGTATTGACAAATCAGATCTAGACGGAAGACATATTTCCATTTAGATGGAGTTCATAATGGTGATCAGTTAAAGTCTCCTAAATCAGGATACAGCTATCCTGATTACTTGCTGCAGAATTTTGGAAATGGGTAATGACAATATTTTTGGAAATATACGAGTCATACTATTTGAGCTTCAATATAAAAATCTGCTTCTGTTCTCAGACTTTGTATACAAAAAAATTCTTCTATTCATTCCTGGAAAAAAAATGGTCTTTAAAAAAATCTGACTTTTCCAAATGTGAAAAAAGTAGACTTCACTGAGAGTCAACTTCTGATGGTATTAGGTTGTAAGCTAAACAAGGACAGGAAGTATTTTTAAATTTGATTTGTCTCTGGCATAGTGGCGTGGCACATGGTAAGTTGTCACTATTCATTGAACTAAGTTATAAAGAAATGCATATAACATAACCTAGAGCTTTCTAAAATATACAAAAATCCACGAAGACAGCAATACAATCGTAACATCACACTTATGTTACCCGTGAGACAGGGCACTAGGAACCAGGGGCAAGGATCCCTGGCAGGGAGCTGAGAGCACAGGATGCACGCTACGTCAGCAAAGGTCACTGCCCTGTGCATCAGTGCGTGGGCCAGCAGCTCAGCTGGGTACTGAGGTTTTCTGCTCCCTGCTGAAATTACAGACAGGGCTATATATGTCTAAGTGGGAAAATTCACTTAGCTCAAGACTTAAGAGTCTCAGGTTAAGAGTTAGAAAAGGCTTTATAAATTATTTAAGCCAACATCCTCTCCCCAAAAAGATATTCCTTCAAAATGTGTTTAAAAGATGGACATCTAGTTTTTGCTTTGAATGTGTCTCCAATGACTGGGAAATCATGAGGTCACATGTTTCATTTTAGAGCTATTCTAATTGTAAAGTGTCCTCCTTATTGAACAGAAATCTGCTTCCCTATAAATCGCCTTTGGCCATATTTCTCTCTAAAGGTGCACCAAACACTCTACCTTTAATCCCTTTTCACTTCCAGAACTATTTGAGGAAAAATGTCATGTCCCCAAATTTCCTCTTTCTCAGGGATGCTTACATCCCCAGGTCTTCACCCATTTATCCTGTGACCAGTTTCCAGATTCTGACCATTCTCTACCTTGTCCAACTCCACTATTGTTAACAATAGGTCACTAAAATCAATTAAAGTTCCTCAACATTTCTTGAATAAGTCCCCAGTGCTCTAGCCCCACTTGCCAACTGGTATATGTCTATTTTCTTTTAAAATTATTCATTTAATTATTAGACATTATACCCCAACTGTTATTTAACCAGTGATAACTTCAGTATGATTCCAAGGGAGTTGGGCAACCCTGGGGGAAATCTTGAACACATCAGCGCACACTACGTTATGAGGAGCCTTGTCAGACAGTAGCTTAGACCGAGTAAAATTATGGGCTTTAAGAAATTCCTTTTGAAATTAGACTTAAAAAGAGGGAAGTAGTGAGGAAAGAAACGTCTTATTCAGTGGACAACCAAAAGAATTTGTAACTAATACAACCCACCCAAATACCTCAGGCTAGGAAATTTTTGTCTTTATCACATGAGCTCTGACCAGGATCCCCCCAAATTTAGGACTTGCTCTAGAACGTATCTTATTTTTTAATACAATTTTTTATTAAGGTATTATTGATATACACTCTTATGAAGGTTTCACATGAAAAACAATGTGGTTACTACATTCACCCATATTATCGAGTCCCCCCCTGCCAGACCCCATTGCAGTCACTGTCCATCAGTGTAGTAAGATGCTACAGTCACTACTTGTCTTCTCTGTGCTACACTGTCTTCCCCGTGATCCTCCCCACAGCATACGTACTAATCATAATACCCCTCAATCCCCTTGTCCCTTCCTCCCCAACCGCCATCCCCCATCCTTCCCCTTTGGTAACCACTAGTCCCTTCTTGGAGTCTGTGAGTCTGCTGCTGTTTTGTTCCTTCAGTTATGCTTCGTTCTTATACTCCACAGAGGAGGGAAATTATTTGGTACTTCTCTTTCTCTGCCTGGCTTATTTCACTGAGCATAATACCCTCCAGCTCCATTCATGTTGTTGCAAATGGCAGGCTTTGTTTCTTTCTTATGGCTGAATAGTATTCCATTGTGTATATGTACCACATGTTCTTTATCCATTCATCTACTGATGGACACTTAGGTTGCTTCCATATCTTGGCTGTTGTAAAAAGTGCTGCAATAAACATAGGGGTGCATGTGTTGAATCTGAGAACTTGTATTCTTTGGGTAAATTCCTAGGAGTGGAATTCTGGGTCAAATGGTATTTCTGTTTTTAGTTTTTTGAGGAACCTCCATATTGCTTTCCACAATGGTTGAACTAATTTCCATTCCCACCAGCAGTGTAGGAGGGTTTCCCTTTCTCCACATCCTTACCAGCATTTGTTGTTGTTTGTGTTCTGGAGGTTGGCCATCCCAACTGGTAATATCTCATTGTGGTTTTTATTTGCATTTCTCTGATGATTAGCGATGTGGAGCATCTTTTCATGCGCCTGTTGGCCATCTGAATTTCTTCTTTGGAGAAGTGTCTGTTCAGGTCCTCTGCCCATTTTTTAATTGGCTTATTTGCTTTTTGTTTGTCGAGGTGTGTGAGCTCCTTATATAATGTGGATATCAACCCCTTATCAGATATGTCATTTATGAATATATTCTCATTTGTTCATTTTTGCTTTTGTTTCCCTTTCCCAAGAAGATGCATTCAGGAAAAAGTTGCTCATTTTTATATTCAGGAGATTTTTGCCTATGTTGTCTTCTAAGAGTTTTATGGTTTCATGACTTACATTCAGGTCTTTGATCCATTTCAAGTTTACTTTTGTGTATGGGGTTAGAGAATAATCCAGTTTCATTCTCTTGCATGTAGCTGTCCAGTTTTGCCAACACCAGTTGTTGAAGAGGCTGTCATTTCCATATTGTATGTCCATGACTTCTTTATCATATATTAATTAAATGCTTGGGTTTATATCTGGGCTCTCTATTCTGTTCCATTGGTCTGCGGGTCTGTTCTTCTGCCAGTACCAAATTGTTTTGATTACTGTGACTTTGTAGTAGAGCTTGAAGTCGGGGAGCATAATTCCCCCAGCTTTATTTTTTCTTCTCAGGATTGCTTTGGCTATTCGGGGTCTTTTATGATTCCATATGAATTTTGGAACTATTTGCTCTAGTTTGTTGAAGAATGCTGTTGGTATTTTGATAGGAATTGCAATGAGTCTGTAGATTCCTTTAGGCAGGATGGCCATTTTGACAATATTAATTCTTCCTATCCATGAGCACGGGATGTATTTCAATTTATTGGTATCTCCTTTAATTTCTCTCATATGTGTCTTGTAGTTTTCAGGGTATAGGTCTTTCACTTACTTCATTAGGTTTATTCTTGGGTATTTTCTTTTTGATGCAATTGTGAATGGAATTGTTTTCCTGATTTCTCCTTCTGCTAGTTCATCATTAGTGTATAGGAATGCAACAGATTTCTGTGTATTAATTTTGTATCCTGCAACTTTGATGAATTCAGATATTAGATCTAGTAGTTTTGGAATGGATTCTTTAGGGTTTTTATGTACAATATCATGTCATTTGCAAAGTGACAGTTTAACTTCTTCTTTACCAATCTGGATGCCTTTTATTTCTTTGTGTTGTCTGATTGCTGTGGCTAGGACCTCCAGAACTATGTTGAATAAAAGTGGGGAGAGTGGACATCCTTGTCTTGTTCCTGATCTTAAAGGAAAAGCTTTCAGCTTCTCGCTGTTAAGTATTAGAACATGTCTTAATTTCTGGGGATAGCTAGAACCACTTTGTTTTTACAAAGCTAGTCACAAATATTCAGTTAAATATTTAGGCTTGCATCTCTTATGTGTCCTTTGAACAGAGCTAGTTTTAACGTAGGACTCAAAGTAGTTGCTGGTGACCAGTTTATAAACCCCACTACTGCATGGAAAAGCTTTTCTAACTTTAAATTCAAGGGCTTAATTTAAATTAATAAAACTTGTGTAATATATAGAACACTTAAAAAAAGGCCTTAGACTTTGATGTAGGTTAAATCCTATAACATATTTCCTGCAGTGCTGGTATCCTAGGAGGAAGGACCGTGGCCAAGAGGAACAGGACTGGAGCAGTCTTTGGTAGAAGAGCAAAGGAGAAAGAAAGAATGTTGTAAGAATGAAGTAAGAAGCTCATGGGTTCAAGTGTGACTTCTCCCACTAGCTCTTTGAAGCCACACATATACTCTGCCTCTCTGAGGATCGTGAGATTACCTATATAAGTACATGTATACAAAATTAACAAGAATAAATAAGACTAGGTTGGATGTATAGATCAATTTGGGGAGAACTGCTGTCTTCACATATTGTATCGTCTTCTAAATGACATATTCTTCTATTTCTTTAGTTCTTTAATTTATATAAAAGTATTTTGTGTGTTTCAGTGTAGAAATAATATTTCTATGTATCGCTCCTTAGATTTCCTAGTTCTTTGATGTTTTGATGTTATTTCACATGGTATCGCTTTCTTAAATTCCATTTTCTATTTGGTGTTGATTTAGAAATATTAGTGACTTTTAAGTGCTGGACTTATAAGCAGTTTGTTAAATTCCCCTAGCAATTCTAATAGTTGGTAAGTTCATTTGGATTTTCTATGCACATAATTATATCATCTGCAAACAAATGACTACTTTATTTCTCCTTTTCAATCTTTATGCCTTTTTTTCTTGCCTTGTATGGCTAAGATCTCTAGTACCATGTTGAATAGAAGTAGTGATTGTAGGTATCCTTGTGTCATTCATGATCTCCAATGAATGGGGCAAAACTTAGAACATTTTACTGCTAAATATGTCTGATGTAGACTGTATCTCTATCATTGTAGGGAAGTTCTATTCATAGCTTAACAGTTTATATCATAAATGGTTGTTGAATTTCATCAAATCCTCTTTTCAATCTGCATCTATTGAGATAGCTATCTTTCTCTCCCTTTAAAAATTAACATGGTAAATCACATTGATTTTTTTCAAATGTTAAACTACATTTGCACACATGGAAAATTAACCTCACTTGGTAGTGATATGTTATCCTTTTTATATATCCCACATTCCTTTTCTATATATTGTGATGTCCTGTCAGGTCTTGGTATCACAGATAAAATAGACTTAGGAAGTTTGGAAGTATTCCCTTTTTCTATTTGTAGGAAAAAGTTGTATAAAATTGGGGTACTTTCTTCCTTAAATGTTTGAAAGAATTCACTGGTAAAGCTTTACATTTTCTTGTGGAAAGGCTTTTCAATAACTGATTCCATTTCTACTGCCAGAGGAAACTCTTGATTTCCTATTTTGCTGTTTTAATTTTTTGAGGAATTTGTCCTTATTCATTCTCAAATCAATGTCCAGTTGCTGAGTATCTCATCACATCTTTTCAATGTTTCTAGAAGCTCTAATGATATTTTTTCATTCCTGATGTTATTTTTTTCTCTTTTTAAATTGATGTCTTACTGGGGCTATATCAATTAAACTTTTCAAAGAACCAGCTTTCAGCTTATTGTTTTCTTTAGCATTTTGTATTTTCCATTTCATTGATTTTTTATCTTATTTCCTTCTTTCTACATTCTTGAGATCTGATTTACTACACATCCTGCCTTTTGAGATGAATTTTAATTGATTTTAACTTTCTGACTTTTATAGTAAATGTAGTTAATAAGGCTATACACTTTTGCTTTAGCGAGAGCCCCCAGTTTTTTGATATGGCACATCTTCATTATTATCCACCTTAAAATATTTTCTGATGTCTTTTGCTATTTCTTCTTTTATCCATGGATTGTGTGTTCTGTTTAATTTCCAGGTACTTGAGGATTTTCTAGTTATCTTTTGTTGCAATTTCTAGTATAATTTTCCTAAGGTCAGAGAGCATATTTGGAATCCCTTGAAATATTATGAGGCTTTCTTTATGGCCTGCTTATTGTCAGTTTTGGTGTTTTAAATATGTACTTAAGTGAAATACGAAATCTGTTAATGTGGACAGTGTTCTCTATATGTCAAGTTTACTGTTCTTCATATATTTATTTTTACTCCTTTTTGCCTGTTTGTTCAGAGGTATGTTAAAGTAATCCTTAGGATTGTGGGTTTGTACATCTTTCCTTTTAGTTGTATTCCTTTTCCTTTTAGTTTTATCTTTGTCTTATACATTTGAAACAATGTTATTTATAATTGTGAAGTCTTCTTGGTAAATTGACTTCTTTATCATTACAGAATATCCTTCTTTACGTCCAGGAATGCTTCTTGTGATAAATCTGTTTTAGCTGACATTAGTATAACGATACGAGCGTTTCCACTAGTGGTTGTGTGGTCTTTTTTCATCCTTGTACTTCCTGTGCACCTTTACTTAAGATCTGTCTCTTAAACAGGATGTACACAGGTTTTGTTTTCTTCCTTAGCCTGATACTAGTTTATTATTTGGAGTATTAGGCCATTTTCATTTAATGTAATTATTGATTTAGGTAATTTTTATAACTACCATCCTATTTGTTTTCTATTTGATCCACTTTTCAGTTACCCTTTTTTCTTATGTCTTCTTTTGGACTACTCAGATATTTCATTTTCCTCTCCTCTTAGGTTATCATACTTTTTGATAATTACAACAAAACATCTGGATTAAATTGAATGCAAACTATTACATTTACCACTTCCTTGGTAATGCTAGGACTTTATACTTCTAATTTTTCATCTTTTCCATGATTGTTGTCATGTATTTTAACTCTATGGAATGTTATATTCCATATACTGTATTGTTTTATAAGTCAGTATTCATTTATACTCACCCGTCCTAGAGGGTTTCATCCTTTTCTGCATTTCTGTATTTCCATCTGGAATCCTTTTCCCTCTGCCATGAACCCTCAACAGAATTCTGATTAATGCAGGCCTGCTGGTAACTAATCCTTTCTTGTTTGTCAAAAACATTTGTTTCACCTTCATTTCTGAAGGATATTTTTACTATTTATAGGATTCGGGGTTGATGTTTTCCCCCAGCACTTTAAAGATATCTTCTAGTTAATGAGGTTCCAATGCTTCTTTGTTGATATTAATAACCGTGACACAGGACAATATTGAAATTACACAAAGCAGTAGTTTTAGTATTTGTAGCACCCTGAAGCATCTCCTTTACTATAAATTCAAGGTCATAGAATCATCATCAGAGCTTGAAAAGACATTAAGATCATTGAACCCAATTTCCTCCCTGATAATAATCACCGTAGGAGGTTTTTTTTACCTTGAACACGTTTCTAGTTTTGGGGAGTTCACCAAATCACAGGATAACATTCCATTCAAAACCAGTTCTAATCATAAATAGCTTCCTTAGAGGGTACTGAAATGAGATGTGCTTCTGTTTAACTCCTAGTCATGGGACTTCATTCTGCCTAAAGGTGCACAGTAAGATGTTTAACTTTAATCCTTTGTTTTCACGTAAAATATTTGAAGAAAGCTATTATGTCCCTGGCTTCCAGGTTAGACATCCCTTTCTCTACTCTGCCCAACTCCACTCTCAACCCTCACCAACTGCACATTCACAATGGGTCACTAATCCCTCTCCATTATCTTCCTAAAAATAAAGTGGAATTTAGGTCATCAGCCCCGCAGGAAGTGGCTTAATTTAGGGCCCATTTCTCCCTGGATTGCTGATTCTTCCTGATCACAAGCAGAAGCTAGGAGACCTCATGCTTAAAATCTTTAGCAGCTCTCCACTAAGCATTGTTTCCCAAGCTGTTCTTTTGGGATAGAGTGTAGATGGATGGGAGGGCATCTTTTGGGATGGAGGGGTAGAACTGTTTGTCATCTGTTCTGTTGCTATCTCGTTATTAGCACAGTTTAACCTACCAAACTCACTGTAACCCAGAAAAACTAGCAATTTTAGATGCAATTGTTTAACTAAATGAATGAACTTTAATGACTAAATGACCTCGGAAGTGGAATATAACCCTGAGCTTCAGTATCCTAAGACCAGAAAGAAAAAATATAGCCTGAAAGTATACTATTTATAAAAGCCTCTGGCTTAAAAAATAAAGATAAAATTATTTACAAATGACAGAATTTATAATAAAGACACTTGGCTTCAAGTCCTGTCACCTTTTCTTATTAGATATGTAGCCTTCAGTAAGTTACTTAACCTCTTTGATATCTATTTGCTTGTCTGAAAAAGGTAAAGAATATCTCTGTAAAGATCAAATGAGATAACCACAAAGCACACGTGTTTTCTAAACAATAAAGATTAAAATTTCAATGCAGCACTGTTCATAACAACAACAACAAAAAGAAGCGACCTAGACATCCATCAACAGCGGGATGAATAAATTATAGTACATTTACCACAGGAATACTTTACTGTAGTTTAAAAAAAGGGAAGAAGGGAAAATATGTTGCAGCTACAAACATCTACACGGATTAATCTCAAAAACATGTCGAATCTAAGATGCAAGCCACAAAAGAATCAATGATTCTACTTTAAAAGGTTCAAAAAACAGGCAAAATTAAATAATACGTAAGTAGTAAATTTTTTTAAAAAGCTAGGGAATGATCAACATAAAATTCAAGGTACCTGGGCGTGGTAATGGCAGGAGGGCCAGGCTTGTGATGAGGGGGGAGTGCTCTGGGGGCTAACATTCTATTAAGGCATCAGGACTGATGAGAGTTTATTTTATAATTATTCTTTAAATGATACATAAACATGCACTTTGGCATTTATGATCCAGTTTAAAACAAAAAATCATTTAACCTCCCACTGAATCCGAATTACTAGGTAGAGAATGGAGAATTCATAGATGAATTGCTCTCTACTGTGTTGAATCCCAACACATTCTGATTTGAGTGGCAACTTACTGGATCAACTCTTACAATTTGAAAAAAATAGCTAGATACAGAGTAGTTTTGATTTTGTTGGAAATATCTCAGAAAGCAAATTTCAGGTGTAAAATGAGATGCAGATAATTAATTTAGCACACAGCGACTATTACATGCCAGGTGAGGAGCCTACCGTTGTAAATAAGATCTGACCACAAGTAGTCTGTCCCCATTTTAAAATTTCAGAGCCACATTCACTTATTAATCAGTACTCTCTAGACAAAAAAGTTTACTATGCTGTTCATACTATTACAATCTTTTCTTTCCAATTCTTTCAACACTGTTAAGGAAGGCTTCTAATATTCTGTAATAAGTGGGCAGGACCATATTCAGACACCTGAGATGGGTTTTCATGTGATGTATAGCTATTAACTTATTTCTTGTTTGCTTAAAAGCCAATAATGAACATAAATAAAACTTGTAACTCAGAAACATGAATTTCTTTCACTCTATTTTCTGTAAGTATGCTAATTTTATGTATGCAGAGAATTAAACTGGCTGATTTAAGGACATTAAACAGCATTATGTAATATGATTTAGTTACTACAAGAAGTAATACTTAAAATTACTTGCAAGTATTAGAGCTGAGACAAAAAAGAGCAAAATCATGAAACTTTCTATAAATGCCATAAATATATTCATGCTTAAACATTTCTGATAAATATATGTAATCATTCATTTCAAAACTTTTCCTAGTAAACTCAATAAACAAATATTTACTAGTTGCTCATTATTGAAACATCATGAATTTGTCCCTTGCCTCCTTTCTGGCTGGAGCTGAGGATGCAGCCAGATGACCAGGGCCAGGGTTACGTGGCGTGGTCAGGATTGACATCACTGGGGTCACAGATTCAGCCAGCCTGGTCCTCATAGTTGAGGCTAGAGCCTCTCCTGCATGTTAGGATTATGGGAGCCAGGTTTCTATGAGAGGAGTTACACATATGGAAAGGAAAAGACTAAATTAAGCCCTGAGGTATTAAATTAGATTTGAAGATGTCAATGTGAACTCATGGTTTTCAGTATGTATTTATGGAAGTACATACAGATGTGTGTATATATACATACACGTTTCTTTGTTCTGTCCACCAATTGAGTTTAAAACCAATGACATTTCAGTAGCAGTAAGCCCTTCTCAGCTCTTGGTTTCCACATGCTATTTTCCTTTTAAAGGAACAAGGGCTCTTTGGAAAAATGTCTGGGGCAAGGAAAGTACAAGATAAGCTTGGGACACCTTGATGTGCCAAAAAATAAGCAACAGCTCAAAAAGTCAAAAGGATATATAGACACGCGATTTTAAAGTGACTCCCATAGACCAAATCAGGGGAAGTTCAGTATCAAAATAAATGACAGTAATATATTATAACTACTTGAATAAAGTAGGACTCCATGAATCCATACTGATGTAAATGAATAAACGAATGGATGGAGAAGGGACTGCTCTTCTTTACAGAATATTAGTTAAAGCACAACCAATGATGGACTCACCATTTGGCAGCCAGGATAGTTAATAGTTGATTCAAGCAAGAAGCGTTAATGGACTTAAACTGATGACAATGAGAAACAGGACATTTACAGTCTCAAAGAATCTCCTCACAATATCTTTTTTATTATTGAGAAACCTGATAGATACTATCCCAACCAAGGGATCAAAGTTAACATCAGGAATGGGACAGTTTGACATTCTGCACCTCCTGGCATGATATAGTGAGAGGACAATTTCTGTGGTATTTCCGACACAAAAGTATATCCTGAATCTAATCATGAGGAAACATCACATAAACCAAAACTGAAAAACTTTTTCAGATCGAAGGAGACAGGAGACAGGACAACTAAATGCACCATGTTTTAAGTCCATGATCCTGGCCTGGGATGCTGGAGCAGAGGAACACTGCTGGGACAATCAGAAAAGTCTGAATGTGGTCTGCGGATTGGATGTCATATGTCAATGTTGATCCCCTGATTTTGATGGTCATGCTGCTGTTGTTAATGAAGGAGTGTTGTTGTTTTAAAGAAGTCTCACTAAAGAATTTAGGAGTAATGGGCATTATGTCTGCAATTTATTTTCAAATGGTTCAAAAACTATGTTGAGTGGGATCACATTGCATCTATAAATAAAGGTGAATGAACATCTTTACAATATTGAGGCTTCCAATCTGTGTACATCATAGTGCAGTCCATTTATTTAAGATTTCCTTAAATGCCTCTTGATATAGTCTCAAGTTTTCTCCATAAGGATTTTGTATATATTTTGTTAGATTTATTCTTATAAAATTTTTATGTAAAATGTTTCTTATAAAATTTTTTATGCTATTGAGATCTTTCTAAAAACTTTGTTTTCTAAATTTTCTGTCAGTTGCTGATATACAAGAATACAACTGACTTTTGTATATTGTGAGTATAGCAATTTTGATAAACTGCAGATATTACTGAATTGTCTACATGTATAATCACATCAATGCATCAAGACAATTTCCTGCCTCTATGAAAGAGAAACCTGGAGAACTACATTGGAGAAATGCATCAACTATCACTTGTCACATAAATATACAATGGTTGTTACTGTATTTTATAGTTGTACAAATACTCTTTAGTAACACATTGTTACCCGGGAATAGTGGAGCCACAGTACCACCTTCAAGTTAAATCACCCAGGGAAGTGAGGAGTGATTCTGTTTGCTTCTGAGCTCTCTGGACAACAAGTTCCTCACAGGGATCGAATCTTCTTGGTCTCTCTATCAAAAGAAATACATTGACTAAAGTGCACTCAAAGTAATTTCAGATACTCATATTCTAATTAAGTTCTCAGCATATAAAACAAGCCTCTCTAAGGAAGTTGTGATCAACCCTTCACAAATGACTTCTTGGAACTTGAACAATATGCTTGCCACAAAAATTTCTGGTGGTCTGGTAGCTCTTAAAGGACTCCCCACTGTTGCCCCTTTCCCTGGCTCATGTTCTTTCCACATGTCATAAAACAACTTCCTGATGAAGGACTGCCAATCACTGGGTAGAAGGGCACAGGGCACATTGTGGGTGTTCTAGAAATGGCAACATCTTCTAAGCAGTTACTCACTTAATGCCCTAGAAAACTAAGAAAGCATCTATAGACTGATGGTATAAATTGGACAAGATGCCAGAGAGCCCTAAAGACAGAAAGGACCCCAAAGTGGAAGTCTCACTTGTAAGGTTTAATAGTGAGGAGGAGCACAGAGGCCAGCTGATTATCTATTTCTTTGAGTACATGTTGAGACAAGGTCGTCTCAATACATTAAAAAGAAACTAAGGAGTTAAAACGCACATTTTCTGAGTTGCCATATGGGATGATGAGAAAGTTCTGGATGCAGCATAATGGTCATGGTCACTAAACAAAATGAATGTATTTAATGTCATTGAACTGAACACTTAAAAACAGTTAAAAATGGTGAATTTTACATTATGCACATTTTATCACAATAAAAACTTTTTAAAAGGTGAATTTTCTATTGTTAAACACTACTGAATAGTACTTAATAATTACATAGTTTTAAGACATAACAGCCCTGTGTTTAAGACGACTACAACTGTTATAGCTGTGGAACCTAGAGCACATCATTTAACTAAGCCTCAGTGTCCTTATCTGTAACACAGGAATGATACAAAACTTACCTACCCGAGGCTGCTGGGAACTTGAAATGAAATGTGTGTGGGACCTCAGGAGAGTTTGGGGCCACAGACAGGGCTCAGTAAATGTTGGCTCTTACTATCTTCTCAGGCTTTTGTAGCAATTTAATTCTTTTATATTTTGTACAGTGTGAACTAAAAACAGGGCTCTAGTACAAAACGGTGGGTTGTTCATTTCTCCCTAGTCCTTAAATATCACATAGAGCTATACAGCAACTTCCCATAAAATGCATTCCATGTTGTAGTCAAGGGATAATATGAGCCCAAGTATTGACCTCTAACCAAAGGTTAATAAACCTTAAAAGTCTCTCACCCTTAAGGAACAATTTCAGAGAAACCACGAGAAGTTGAAATAATTAATAGGTTAATATATATATTTGTATTTTTATCAAATACAACATAGTCATACAAAAGTATTTACTGCAAATAGAATTCACACATACAAAAAGAGGCATTTTATTTTTTTTGTCCCTTTTATATCCTATGACAAAACCCAGAAAATAACAGAACTGCACTAGTTCTAAAAACTGGGAATTTTATAAATGAAATATATCCAATCATCTACACCTTCTCTCAAATTCCAAACAATTAGGCTTATTGAGCTATACTCTTAGTATCAACTTAAATAAATCTTTGCACGATTCAAATGAAACATACATTGTCAATGGTTAAAAGTCCAGGTAGAAAAAGTACATAAAATTATTCATAAGTGAAAACATTTCATACAAAAGGAATGGTTAAAAAAAAAACCAGCCAGACAATATCAAGAGGAAATGCATTGAATTTTAAAATATTTTTTGGACCATTAGGCAAAATACCAAAAGGTTCAGAACTATTGAACAGCAAAAGTTTATGTAGTATAAAGCCCAGAGATAAAAAACTATTAAATGTATTAAACCATCTAAAGCCAAATAAGACATAACTGAACTATATAATTTAGGAAGAAGTTTAAGTGCATTTTCTTTGTACAATCAACTACCACATGTAAAACCTGACAAGTAATTAAAATATTAAATGCAGATTTGCAAATCTTTTGGCCCCTGAAGGTCGCATACATACCATAAGAGCACAAATGGTCAAAGATGCTCTATAAAATTGTGTGAAAAAAGTAATCATACCAAACAAAGATCTTTCAGGCACTTGCATTCAGAAACATTCCTTTTATAAATAAGCATGTAGTTTCACTTAAAAAAAAATAAAGCTGATTTTCTCCAATTGCACCTATTAGTTGAGAATTATATATTAGGGATGCATTTAAATGGACCGTTTTATGGGAAAAATCAACTGGACTTTAAAAAATATGAGTCCATCTATTTATTCACAACTTCAAAAATACAGATAATTCCAGTGAGGCACAGACGGGGCCCTATCAAAACATTTTAGCTTTCAATATAACCAATACAGGATAACATAATACAACAAGAAGTAAAATCCAGAATTTGGCAATCCCATACAGAAGGGGCCCTGTCAAAATTTCTTTCACAAAACAAACACAATACCAGAAAACAAAACAACAAAAAAAGAAAAGCAGGGTTTTGATAACCCTACACGAACTGTGGGATCTCATCTTCAAGGTCTTCAAATTGCTGCATGCGTTTTAGCCTTGGTCTCTGACACACCGGGTGCACGTCAGGCGCGTCATGCTCCTCAGAGCTCTCTTTGGGCTTACCAACCTGCTGCCCTTGAGCAGCTGGGGCATCTTCCGAGTCTGGAACTGACTTCAGCGCGTGACCCTGGGGTGCAGGAGCTGTGCCGGGAGGCACTGCTATGCAGGCTGCCGCAGGTTTGCCCTCATCCCCTCTCACAGCACCAGCAGCAGCTCGTGGCTTATAAAAGGTTGTCCAGTGCTGAGGCTGCAGGGTTCTGGGTGCTCGCACAAGGGCAGGTGGGCATGAGTCAGAGCACCGCCTCTCTGACGCCTGTCCTGACGACCCGACTGGTTCTGCGTATGGCTTACTGGGCTGGGTGGCCCTGACTGGGTGGTCCCCACCGATTCCGATGCTCGCTGTCGGGCCTCCTTCCTGGATCGCATTGGGCACAATTACTGCAGTCTTGGCTGTTAGGTCATTCTGTTCATACTGTTTCTCCCTAGATTTTTGTAGAGTTTGCTGGTCAAAGCCATCAAATTTAGAACAAACAATAGTAGGGGTGTCTTTTCTATTAACTCCTTCAAAGGCAGGATTCTTATAAAACTTGTCTGAACTTCTATTTCCCATAATTCGGCCATTCCTCTCGTTTGGAAGGCTTGTGAGAAGTAGGAGCCTATCCACAGGCAAACTCACAGGTCTGGTCTTGGTCCTAGGAGTGTACCTCTCAACACTGCTTGCTTCCCTGTCACATTTCAGAGACGGTGGTTTGCCCAATCTACAAACATCTTCCATTTTGTGTGATGTTGATTCAAGCTCTTTGTCTGTAAGCAAATGTACTTTGTTTTCTGAAAAAGGAAAAGATTTATTTAAAATTCAAACTTCATGGAACGCAGTTAACAAGACCGCCTGAATGAGTTACAGATGAACACCCTCCCAAAACAAGGGTCTTACATATTTTTCCAAGTTATTCTCAGTTGTCTATGTAGAGGAGCTATGCATAAAGTATTAAAGATGCACTGTAAGAATTCTGTTTATTTAAATCAATATAATAAACAATTACTAAATCCACTGAAAGTTAAAAAAAAAAAAAACAACTAACTGAAGTGACTTCTTTTTATGTGCTGTCCCTGAACAAGTATTTGCTGGATGAAAGGGCTGTCACAATTTTGCAGATAATTGGTAAGTTTACCTCAGAAAAGTTGCACGAATTCACACCAACCAAATTAAGGTGTCCCCTGTATCCCAATGCTTTGGCCAACTCAGTTAATCTGTTTTTCAGATTATATTCAACCCACAGTGAAAGCATATCATTTGAAACACCTAAGATGCCCTCCCTTATCTGATCAACTAATAATGCACTATAACATTCATCCTGTCCAATTAAGGTTGAATAGTTTTAAGTAAAACACCACCATTCTCCCAGACTGTTTACTCCCACACTGACTTCCTTCTCTTTCCTAACAAGCCTGGACTCATGGCCCATGTTTTCACAAACTAGAACCCTCAGCTCCTCCAAAACCTGTACCTTTTCATGGCATCTCCTCTAAAATATTCCTAGTTTTGGAAAATTCCAGCCCTCTGCTCACACTCCTGTCTTGGGCAGCATTTGCAGACAGGAGCCCTTCAGAACCACTTGGCAGTGGTCACCTCACAGAGACGGCTGCCCTCTCTGCCCGGGGCTGCCAGGGCAATGTTCTTTGGCTTTCCCAGGTCCTTCCCCACGTTGATGGACCACTCTAAGGGACTTGACTCACTGTGGTCAGGCTGTAGACCCTCACCAAAGTATATTTTTAAAGTTCGGAGGGAGAAACTTAGAGCCTAATGGACACGACAGCAGACTCTGAAGCCCAGTTTCTGGGTTTGGCTCGGCTCTACCACTTTTGCACTGGGCGAGGCAATCTCACTGTCCCTAAGACTCTTCATTTGTCAAAAAGCAACCATAATTATCTATGATGATGTGTACCTAAATCCGCTGATAATAAAAAGTGCTTAGAATTGTCTGGCACACATAAAGCACTCAAAAAATGACAATATTATTAACTATTCTTAATTGGAAGCTCTAGATCATATGAAAGTGAAATAAGAAAAACATAGGTTCAAATACTGACTGAACAATTTATTAGGACCTTTGGCATTATTTAACCTCTCTCAGATTATTAGGCTATGAGTTGAAAGGGGCTAATACTACCTATTTCATAGCGCAGAACTGTTATGAAGACCAAAGCAGATAAATGGAATCAAACAATAAGCACAGAGTAAGCAGGAACTTAATGAATGTTAGCTCCCTTAGTTTTCAGACCCTAACAGGCTAGGATCACTGATTTCTGATTACACATTCAATGTTACATATATGGCTGCATTTTTAAAAACTAGAATTAAGCTCTAATGATGTATAGAATTATAGTAATAAATGGAAGCCCTTCCACTAGCTTGACAGTTACCAGTCACTGCAGCTAAAGTTATCATATAGTGAATAAAACTGCAGACAAGGAAGTAAAAATTCATGTGTGTGGGGCTTAATGTGTTAAGGGTAGGTGACAGGTAAATGTACTTGAAAAAATTTAGGAGTTTTAGGAGTCTACAGTTTTTGAATTTTAGGAGTCTATGTGACTCCTTATGAGCAGTTATGTCAATACAATGACCTATAGTAAAAGAAGATTGTATGAAAATTCATACTGCTCAGCACATTTCTTCCTTAACTAAATGATGGCAAAAATGAAAACAAAAAACATTTTCCTAAAAAGCACAAAAACACCTATGATCTCCATTGGGCTCCAAGTACAAAAAGATTATTGTAAAGAGAAACATTCATTTAAATGCAAGACAGCTTTTTTAGTGCCTAGCAAAGACCTGTTTACTCATGAAGCTTCTTCCTATGACTTCTCTACACCGCTTGCCTTAGCTTTCAATCATGGTCTGTCGGCACAGTTGGAAGTTGGCACATGTATTTCACAGTCACTCACCAATGAGACATGCATCACATTTTTCTGATGTGTTTTGCTTTTGTTCTGATTCCTCAAATGATGTAGCTGGTTCAAAAACTTTGCTTTCCCTATTTGCAGTATGCATATCCTGTTAATGGAAGAGAATTTTTAAACTTGCAGAAGCAAAACATGCTTCCAAATAGATTTTTTTAATTAATATATTTTTAATTTACTAACAGAAATATTATAAAGTTCAAAACACAGTTCCATAAAGGTCAAAACTCACTCCCTTTGAAGAGAAAAACAGTGACTTCATGGAATGCTCTGGGTCTCTTTCTTCTGGCGATAACAGAGGTTTCGGAAGACAGCCTTGATGGACCTGAGGTGCAACACCACCTGTGCTACACACAACTACATCCTGTGGCTGTAGGGACCCATCGAAGATCTTCTGTGAGTAAGTAATGAGGAACTCGACCAACCGTGCTTGATGTGAATATTCAGCAAGAGAGGAGATGGTGACAGGAGCAGTTGAGGGCCTTGGCCTAATGAGACTTGGTCCAAATATCACCCCCAAGTTTTTGGAGTTCATTTTGTTTTCTTCTGCATGATCTACGACTCTGTAAAGTAGAAGACATAAAGCTGTGTGAGATTTGCTTATTAGATTTCCCTGATGGTAATGTACTATGGGTTGGGAAGGGTGGAGGAAAAATGGGCTGCAGAAGTCTAGGAAAAGGATATATTTATTTGATTAAATATTGGCCACACACTAAATTGGATTCCACAGTATTAGGGTAGGTTTTAAATAGGTAGAAGGAACAACTACAGTTTTACCAGCAGAAATAAAACAAATACTCCTAAAAGCTGCTTCCATCTTAGTGTACAAATATAGGACATCCTTTTCAGCCTTATGCTGGAAACTTAAACATTGTTGATTTCTCTCTCATTGCCCACAGCTAGTCTTCGAGGCTGGTAGAGTCTCCTGCCTAAGATGTCTCTGCTTTATTGTCACTCCAGGGCTCTTTCCTTTCTTCAAGCTCTCATCACTTTTTATTTGTATGACTATGTGAGGACATCTGAATGGCAGCAGAGAACTCCCTTTCAACCCATTCTCATACTGCTGCCAGAAAGAGCTAAGAGGAAAAAGCATGTCAAATTCCTGGCTTAAAATTCTTTAGTGGATATAGAAGGAAGATAGTCAACTCGTCCGCCAGCTAGGTATGACTTTCTTTATCAGGCCTCTTACCTAGCTCACTTTCTGCTACTCCTTGCTATATCCTGGCCATACAAATTATTTATACTTTCCAAACACAAAATGATCTCTTGTGTCTCTGTGTGTGTTATGATCTTCTACACACTCTTTGTCCCCAGACCGCTACTCAGTCTTCAATTCTGGCTCAGGGCTACCCTCTTTGATTCACAAGCCTCCCTTCCCGCATCTTCTTCCGCATGTTGTGCACGGCTCTGTTAGAAGAAGAATGATGCCACCCTGCACTTGCCTGCAGCTCAGCCCCTCAAGCTGACAAGCACAACAGAGGACAGAAACTTACATGTTCATCCTTATCTCCCCAGCCATAGCCAAGCACAAAGGAGGAATCTGAGGGAAAGATGTTGGCTGCATGAAGATATATTCAGTGTCTCCCTTACCCTAACACATATTAGAAATGAAATGTTCACTTTAAAAATAACATCACAACAGTGTGAATGTACTTAACACTACTGAACTGTACCGTCAAAAATAGTTAAGATGGTAAATTCATGTTATGTGTATTTTACCACAATTAAAAACAAAACAAAAAAAGAATAAAAACAAAACAGATTAATTATCCATACAATCATTATTATACAAAGTTCTTACCGCTTAAGATGTACTATGAGGTAGTGAAGACTGTTAAAATTTGATGCTGGCAATTGTCTTAGAAGGTCCTTGCTTTTTAGAAGAATTCGGTTTATTTCTATACAGGTACTTGGCCATTTTTTGTCCTCAGAGTTATCCTTTTTTGTCTCTTGTTCTTCATTTACTTGTTGGATCTCTTTTGCAAGGTCTATAAATTCTTTGTACAATCGGAATAAAATGAATGGCTCTGGAAGCTAAAGAAATTAAACTTACATCAGGAATGTCATTGTGTTCAATCTCTCCTCGTTAATGATCTCCTGAATAGCTACTGAGAGGGTCCGCATATACTCAGATGAACAAGACCTAGGGTCAGTCCATGTTCAGAACGTCCATGTGTGTCACTGACAGGGTCTATGAAGTGAATCTGACCTTATCACCATAAATTATATCTTATTAAAAATGAGTTAAATGATAATAAAACTCTAAACCTAAAGCTACATGATAGGATTTTAAAGCTCTGATACATATCCTGTATCAATCACTTTCATGATGCCCCTTATTAAGCATGATCTTCAACTGTTTTATTCAAACAAAACCAGGATAATGCACAAACTAAGTCAAATTTATTAGAAAAGGCTTATATTCTGAATTTTATTGATATGGGAGAGAGAATAAAAAGCTACAGGGACCCTGTATTTTACCAGGATCAGACCGAAGATTGGCATGACAACATGGCTTACAAGAAAGAAATTGTCAACATTTAATCTAATTTTTAAATACAACTTAAATTGCCATAAGTAGGTTAAACAAAAAAGTTGCTATCTCAAACTATCGAAGGGCATAGCAACTTGATCTGTCTACTGGCATAACTGATTTCAATGTTTTCACTGCTCAGTGATGGAAAATACAATGTATCCTTGGCTATCTGATGCCCTATACTACCTGTGTGTGTACAGGCACCCATTTCTCCAGTATCCCTGCTAGTCCCAGAGAGGGTAGGCCTTGAGATCAATTTCTACCTCTACCACTCTGGGATCTAATGGTCACTTAACCTCTCAGAGTTCCAGCTTTCTCACATAGTATTTGAGTAAAATGAAGGCTACTCTCTAATACCGTAAGAATTGAGCATAACCCTTCCCACACTAAAGTCTTGATCCCACAGAATTCCTGAGACAGAATGAAAGCTCATAGTATTGGGCCCCATTTAATTCCTCTCTCTGAGTGGCTCCAAGAGATGAAGGATGATTCACTGTGAGATTAACAGTCATTCAAAGGTACTCTGTCTCCATTTCTCAGTTGAGAATCTCATTCTCAGTTGAGGATGATTAAAGACATATCAATAGTTTCCTGGGATAATATGGCACATCTTTGTACCTAATTTCTTTCCCTCTGAAATCCCAGTGAAATACAGTTAAGCCCACAGGTCTCGGAGAATAAGAACGGAGAACAAAGCAACATTTCACAGCTGTGAACATTTCACAAGATGAACAAGTGCTGACTTAGCAGTTCTGAGAAAGATGAAATTCCAAACAGACCCAGTGGGATTTACAGGCTCCTAAGGCAACCGAGGCACTGTGCGCACTCGGCCCTTGGATGCTGGGGGTGGTGAGCTATCTCAGAGGCAGCAGAGCTCTAGAGCCTTGTCTCTATGCTGTGCTCCCGAGAAACCTCTTCCCAGAAGGCCGGGATCTCTTCCCTGGGCAGTATAAAAGAGGGGCGCTGGATGGTAATGCCCGGCACAACAAACAGGTGGGTAATTATCTAAAAGTAGGAATTTAGCAGCTGCATGCCGAATGCAGAGATCCTGGAGCCCTCTCATCCAACCTGGCTCTCAGAGTTCTGGCACCACACCTGTAGGCAGGGAAAGACTCTTCTCTGGGGTATCAGACCAGCCTAAGAGTACAGAGACCTAGAGATACAGGGATCAGCTGTTTCCTAAACAGCCCTCCTAGATCACACTACAGTAAGGATCAAAGTCTTTAAAGTTTCATGTATTCAAGAGTTTCCAAAGAGAGTTCGATTCTCGCCTCTTTCATTTTAAGCAGCCATGGAAGGCAGAAATCAAAACAGGTAGGAAAACAACAACTGAAGGTCTGCAACCATGCTGCCGAAATGGTGGTCACTAGCCACATGTGGTCACTGCGCACTGTAAGTGTGGCTGCTCCAAACTGACATGTGTTCTAAATGGAAAATACACACCAGACTTCAAAGACTCAAGCTAAAGTAAAATTTCACTAATAATATAAATATAGTGATTAGTGTTCAGATTTATTCAACACATTAAATGAAATATTAAAATTAATTTCACCTGTTTGTTTCTGCGTGCCTACCAGATAAATTAACGTTCTATACCGGGGTCACATTATATTTCTATTGGACAGGGCTAGAGGCTAAGGAGAAAATAGAGTCCTTTTTTTAAAAGAAGCTATGACCATTATAGGTAAGTAAGATACTGCATTCAGTAAAAAAGAATGAAGGTTGTGAAAGGAACAGAGAACCAGAGTCTCTGGAAATTAAAACATGATCTCAGAAATGAAACAGTTTACAGTAGGGGTAGAAAGTAAAGAGAATCTCTAGAATATGTTTAAAGAAACAAAAACAAAAAAAGAAATGAATAAAAGAGAAAAGGTAAGGGAATTAGAGAACCAGTTGAAGTTGCCAAGTATCCAAAAATAAGTTCCAGAAAGAAAACACAGAGAAAATAGAGAGGAGGAAATGTGCAACAAAGTTCCAAGAAAGAAAGGACATGTAATCAGAATGACAGAGCTTGTGGAGTGCCTGAAAGGGGGGAGGAAAATACAGCCACAGCAAGGCAAACAATGAGAAATTTTAGAGTAATAGAGAGAAAAGGAGTCTCTCAGGCTTTCAGAGAGAAACAACAGTCTACAACAAAGAATCAGATATGAGAAGGAGTAAAGAGTTCAGGCTCTCAAGAGAATAAAAAAATACCTTCAAAATTCTGAAGAAAAATAATTTCCAGCCTAGAATACTATAACTTTCCACTATCCACATTCTTCCATTCCCATTTAAAAAAGTAGAATAAAGACATTTATAGGTAAATAAGGATTCAAATATTTACTCTTACTCCACCTTCCTCAAGGACGGGCATGGCCAAAACAGGAGAATAAAGCAAACACATGAAGACATGACACAGAAGACAGGTGTCCCCACATAAGAGAGAAGAACATGAGGAACAGAGATCCTAGGGTGCCAGCTGTGTACCATACTACAAAGGACCCAGGCAAAGAAGAGAACTCCAGACGGACATGTGGAGGACCCTCTCACTACACTATGACTGTCTCATCAGTTTCACCTGAGGACAGAATGCAGTGGGGCTTGGCCAAATCTTTTTTATATTTGACTCATCATGACAATGTGCTGACTGTTCCTGCAACCCCACCATTAGCTGCTCCCTGAAGTCACTAAGGCCACTGACGTCACCCCACAGAAGTGTTTTCTTTGTTCCTACTTTTACAAACTACAGGTACAATAGTGAGCACAGAAAGAAAATACAGAGCAGCCCACTCCCCCACCACATTCCTGCTGAGCTTCCAGTACCTGGCTCATAGGACAGCCCTGCCTGATGGCCCCAGTATGGTGGACTTCATTCCCAAGATGCATTCATGACCTTGCCCATGACCTCCCACAACAGCTAACCTAAAATTTCAGTGAAGGTAATGCCAGACTGTGATCCAGACACTATTCTCTTACTGAATCCTTCAATAATAGTGCGAATAATGGCCTTTCCTTATACAAGTAGATTCATGCTTTCTGCTCAGTTTTTTAGAACTTAATGATTCATTGTTTATGAATACATTGTTTAGGAAGATATTAACATGGCTATAAAATCCATTGGGATAGAGTTGTGTGCTACAACTGGAAAGGGGTACACAGGGGTCTTCTATAAGGTATAGCAGTGTTCTATTTTCTTTAAGCTAGGTGATGGGAAATGAGTGTTTTTATTATTATTGATCTTTAAACCATACATGTATCTTATATACTCTTTGATGTGTAATTAATAATTAGAAAGATGTTAATATGGTCTGTGTCAATGAAAATATGCGTATAGCAAATGATAGCATATCATATTTTTGCTCTTTTCTATTTACTGCAAGTTTCAAGGATAAAAACTTTACCTGTCGAAGGTATAGTTTCAAGACGTCACAGATGTCATGTGAACTAAATTCTGAAATGTCTACCAAGTGCATTCCATTTTCCAAAGCTTGACACAGTTTTTCAGTTTTTATTTTGTTTCCACATACACGATAAATTCCCTTGAGAAGAAAATGAAAATTTTTGCAAAGTTCTGGTTTAGTACAAATGGCTAAATACTGATATCAAAACATATTTGATATGTCTACTTTGATTTTTATTGATATTTTAGAAAAAAGCTAGGGTCAAATGAGAATATTTTCTAAATAAATATGAACAAATTCAGTTACTTATTAAAAATTGAGAACATTGTTTTTCTTTAAAGTCTCCTTATCACTAGAATTAATCACACTGGCATTTATGTTTAAAAATTTATAATTTAAAGAGTTACCATGTACCTGTAGACACAAGGCTCTATTTTCAATCTCTGAGGCACATATTTTGAGTATAAAAGGGATGCCATCTGGTTCCTTTTTTGCAACCTGTGTGAATTCTGCTCCAAATAAGTGTATTTTCCCCAGAAGTTTCTGATGACCACAAATAATGACTAAATTTTCCAAACACTTTCGATGACAAACTAGGAGACACTATAAGAAATTGATAGTTTAAAAATGGTTAATTCACTTAAAAACTATTCACAACTGGGCAAACTATAAGTAGAGTGATAAAATAAGAAAAATGAGGTTAAAAGGTGTTACTCGTAGTGTTTGAAATATTTTTAATAGCAATATAAAATACAAAATTATAGATTACTGTGGTTCAACTCATTGAAAATATATTTGTAAGAGTTCTTAATCAGTAAATTTGGTAACAAAAAAGTATAAAGCAAAAAGCATAAAGGGGCTAACATAATTCCAGAAAGATCTTACCTCTTCACATTCAACACCCTGGAATACTACAATGCCTTCACAATCCCTACACTTTGTGGGGGATCTTAATTTGCGAAACTTGTGAGTGAGTGCTGCCTTTGACATCAACGTTTTCTTAAATGTTCCAAGGGAATTGGGTCCTTGCAACAGAAAAAGATTAGTATATAAGAATTCTAAGATGACAGAAAAATTACATCATACAGTACTATATTTTGAAAAATATTTAGACTTTGCAACCCTCCATGTATTACAGAAACCTATTATTTTGAGTCTGTAACATCAAAATAAACAGGCAATTTACAGATCTTTTACAAGGCACAAAGATATCAAATACTTTACTATCCATAAAAATCACCACCAAACCAATAAGATAAATCTAAAACAGCATGGCATAATGTTTTCCGAATCAGCAAATTTAAACTGTTATTTATATGCCTTTTATAGACCAAGGAAGGGTGTTACATAGGTGGCATGATAGTCTTAGACAAGGTCCTTAATAATTGCTTTAAAAAACTAGCTGTATGAGGTTAGTGTGTCAGCATTATTTGCATTAAAGATAAAGGTATTATTAATTCATCATAAACATATAGATAACATTAGCTAGTTATATATTTTATTTGTATTTATTTAATTTATTTTTATTATATAATAGTCTACCTAAGGTCAGATGTTTCATATGATTTTGGAAAATGATACCAAAACAGGTATCGAGAGGTCTCAATTGTACCAAACTAATTTATATGAGTCTAATTCAAGTTATTAAGATAACCAACTTCTCTTTTTTATCATTCAACAAGGAGCATACATACTCATTTAGTTTTCCTGCCTAGATTCTTGCAGTATTTCTTTTGAAGGGACTTTCAGAATGTCTTCTGTGTTGCACCCTTTTAAGTTAAGTCACTGTATTAGGTTTATGAAATATCAAACTATCTAGCCATTTAGCAACATGCTCATACATTTCAGATCTAGCAGTTTTTCTGCTTAGTCTTACATTTTTATTTATAACATTTGATTAATACATTAGCAACCCATATTTGTACATAATTGTTGGGATATATTTAAGTCATTATAATGCCTTTGTTTAATATACAGCAAAGTAATTCTTTAAATTATCCTTTTTCCCTAATATTATGCAGTGCTGTTGATTCAACTTAGTGGGAACTTGATTCAGGTGAATGCAATACCAGCTTCTGAAGGGGAAGGTGGCTCTCTTTCATCTAGATCATCTGCAGAAGACATGGTTCCACTGGACGGAGTTCGTGGGAGTTTTCGATGAAAATCTCCTAAAATAAAATTGTGGATACAGTCACCTGAAGATTCACTGTAGAGTTTAAGAAATAGGTAAATGACAACATTTTCTGAATAACACAGTCATACTATTTTGTTAGCTACAAGGTAAAAATTTGCCTCTATTCTCAGACTTTGGACACAAGGATTTCTGATACTTATTCCTGGGAACAAATAGAACTGAAACAAATTTGAGTTTTTCAAATAAATTTACAACTGAGGATCATATATTCCAATGAGACCTTACTGGCAACTTCTGATAATAAGTATTAGAGAGTGTAAGCTCTTTAAGGACAGGGAGTATTTTCTATTCACGTCTTTTATCTAATGTCTGACAGAGTGACAGGCATAATGGTAAAGCTGTCATTAAATGCTTGATAAATTAAGTTGTAAAGAAATGTATATAGAGCTTTCTAAAATATACAAAAATCCATGAAGACAGCAATACAGTAGTAACATCACACTTATGTTACCCGTGAGACAGGGCACTAGGAACCAGGAGTAAGGATCCCTGGCAGGGAGCTGAGAGCACAGGATGGACGCTACGTCAGCAAAGGTCACCGCCCCGTGTACTGGAGCGTGTGCAAGCAGCCCAGCTGGGTACTGAGGTTTTCTGCTCCCTGCTGAAATTACAAACAGGGCTCTATGTCTAAGTGGAGGAATTCACTCAACTCAAAACCTTAACAGTCTCAGGTTAAGAGAAAGGGCTTTATAAATTATTTAAGCCAAGATCCCCTCTCCCAAAAAATTTTCTTTCAAAATATGCTTAAAAGATGGTCATATGGTTTTTTTCTTTTGTCCCCAATGACTAAGAAAGGAGGTCACACATTCCATTTTAGAATTATTCTAATTGTAAATGGCTTCCTTATATTATTGAACAGAAATCTACCTCCATATATATCTCAGTCTTTGGCCATATTTCTCCTTAAAGGGGCAACTAGCAGTCTACCTTTAATCCCTTTTCACTGCCATTATTATATCACTTCCACAGTTGTCATATCTCCAAATTTCCTCTTTCCCAGGCTAGGCATCCCCAGGTCTTCACCCATTTATTTGACCAGTTTCCAAATTTTTGTCTTTATCACATGAAGTCTTACAGGATTCCAAATAATTTAGGGCTTGCTCTACGTTGGGTATTAATTTCTCAGACACCTAGAACTTCCTTGTTTTTTCAAAGCTTATCACAAATATTCAGTTCAATATTAAAGCTCACATCTCCAGGATGTCCCTTAAACAGAGCTGGTTTTAAAGGAAGAAATAAAGAAAACCTACAAACTCCAGTGCTGCATGGAAGCTATTTCTAACTTCATATCTAAGAGATTTATTTACATGAATAAAATTTCTGTAATATGAAGGACACTTAAAAAAAAAAGCCACAGACTTTGAGATAGGTTAAACCCTATAATGTATTTTCCACAGTGCCAAGATCCTAGGAGAAAGGAATGTAGCCAGGGAAAACAGGACTGGAGCAGTCTTTGGTAGAAGAGTGGAGGAGAAAGGATGTCAAAGTAAGAACTCCATGGGTTTGAAGTAAGAATCTCACATGTTCAAGTGTGACCTTTTCCTGCTAGCTGTATTACCTATGGCAAGTTATCCTCTTTGAAGCCACTAAGGGAGAATTCAGAACGTGTATTCTGCCTTACTAAGGAGCATGAGATTATCTTTATCAAAGCACTTTGAAGTACATTTATAAAAAAATGAGTAAGTAATTACAAGCCCAAGAGTTGGTGTTTATTGTATTGTTTATAATAGCAATTAACCACAAGACAATCCAAAAGATAGATAATGACAGTTAATATTCACAGGATAGAATACTATACAGCATACAGTATAAAATAGACAAGCTACTCATATCAACATATATCTCAAAAAAGAAAAGATGCATGAAAGAAGTCACAAAATAATAATAAAATTCCATCTGTATAACATTCCAATGAGGGCAAAGCTCAACTAGATATGGTACTAAATCATTTAAAATAGTTAGGGAATGATTAATTAAGTTCATGGTGATGTATTCTGGTGGGCAATAGGGCAAAGTTATCAAGGAGGTGTACATAGGGACATTGTAATATACTGATAATGTTTTATTTTTTAGACTGGGTGGTGAATATATGAAGATTTGTTTTATTATTTTTCTTTAAAATGTAAATATATATGTACATGCTCCTATTAAAATATTAATACCTCATATTAAAAATAAGGTAGTTAAAAAATCCCCAAAAGGAGTATTTTAATCTTTCATTGAATTTATACAGCTAGACTTTGATAGTTACGTACCTGGACTTATAGATTCAGAATCCAGAGATCTAGACTCACTGCTTCCTCCAGTGCTCTCAGAGTCACTAAACATCCCAAATGTCCATGACCTTATAAAAGAAGGACCTTTAAGAAAAGAATATTTAAAGTCAAACTTGGCTACAGATGGATTTCTTAAGTCAAAATACTGACATTATAAACAAATGAGACAAGTCAAATTTCTTTATCCGTGATCAGTAATCAACTTTAAGACAGCCACAGTGCTTAAACTGTGAGCAAGGACAGCCTGATGAAGCTACAATTCAAGACCTGATTTTTAATTGTAGAGCTGCCTCTCATTTAATAATCAACACAATTAACAATTTATGATCTTTCATAAATTAGTACTCTCTTTAATGTGAAAAACTACCTGTTATATCGGCACTGTTAGAGCATCGATCCTCTTCAATCTTAGAACTTTCAGGAAGGCGCACAACATCCTCTAAAGAGTCGGTAGGTCCATATCCAGAATTATGGGAACTGTTTGTTATTTGCTTATTTACATTCCTAAGAAAAATCCAAATAAAATGCATCATTCATAAGAATGGCTAATAATAAGCCTATTTTTTTCTACTTTCAGAAAAATCTTTTAATTTAATGAACAAAGTAATTAAATTAACTAAACATTAAGAACAAACCATATTATATATGGTTCAACTTCTTAAAGGAGATGTGAATAAAACTTATTAATCATTTGTACTTATTACAACTGAAACACAGAAAAGAGTAGCAAAAATACAGTTAATAATTCATGTCATGGTTAAATTTTCTAGTATAATAAGCTCATGGAAAATGTAGGTTGCTAAATTTGTGGATCTGCTATATGAATATGACCATGATTTGCCATTCTCAAAGGATTTCTAAACCTCAAAGAACTGAAGTCTGTGAATACTTTCCACTTAACTGAGTTATATCTGAATATAAAAAAATTCAGACCCAGAAAGTTTTTAAGTCAATTCTGTCAATGTTAGAAAAGATACCACCTTGTACCAGATAAGAGCTTAGCAATAAAAGTTTTAACTCTTGAAATAATTTCATCTATACATTAAGTCTCACCCATCCACTTTTTCTTCTTCAGTTGAATTTGTGGCCTTGACAAACTCACTGTACTCCTGGCCTGGGTCATAGAGTTTGGCGCTATCACAGAGAGACTGTAAATTGTTTGCGAGGGAGGCAGCCTGTAGGTGTTGCATCTGGAAGAGGTTAACTGTTACCTATGGACACAGAGAGAGACAAAAGGCAGAGTAACTCATGCTCTACATAATGCTATATCAATATACATTAATTTAAAGTCACAGCACCAAGGAAAAGACCATACAGTGAAATGTACAGCATTGAATATCACTGTGAGTAAACCACGTTGGCCTGACTTTGTGCAAAGTCTAGATCAATAAGGAAAAAAATTTTAACCCAACACCTAGGAGTGATCATTTCCAGCAAAACTGGCTTTAAGCTGAAAATTTCAAAATTACACCCCCATGTCCCTGCTGGTTCACAATTTTAGGAGATGGATGTGTTTTTGAGGATCACCAGGTCTGTACTCTGATGGGCTGACCATAATTGCCTAAACTCTTAAGTGAAAATTGTGGGGGAAAAATTCCAATCAGAGCACTATTGTTTTGACTTTCACTTTCCCAATCCTACAAAAATAAAAATCCTACAGTACTCAGTTTTTATGATTGGACATTATCTTGAATCTATTCAAAATACAATACTCCACTGAACTTCTACAAATGCCTAAACACACTACCACCACTACCACTTACAGTAACAATAGCAGCTGATGAGTAAGTACAATATGTCAGATCCATTCTGAGAGCTTTACATGAATTAACTGATGTTCACAAAAACGTAGGATTTGGTATATTATGGCAAATAAACAGATGAGATCCCAGTCCTCAACAGTGTTTATGTTCTCCTGAGGGCGGTGTCAGAAAAAGAGAACAAATTAAATAAGATAATTTCTGATACTGAAAACTGCCATGAATACTACCTAAGACTGTCAAGTTTTGGAATATGATCAAGTATTTTGTGTTTGTGGAAGGGTACTTTTGATATGGCAGGATAGTGAAGGCCTCTCTGAAGAGGTAACATCTGAACCAAGACCTGATATAAGAAAGAGTCAATGCAAAGTTTCAGGCAGAAGATCACTCCAGACAAAAGGAAGAGGTCAAGCAGAGATCTGTGGGCAAAAGTGAGTGGGAAAGAGCTTGCCATGCTCAAGAGACAGATGAAAGGTTCATATGGCTGAAGCACATTAAAAGAGGTGGAACTTTGGTTTGAGATAAAGCCAGAAAGGGAAGCAGCCATCTAAACCATGGTAAGGAGTTTGTATTTAAGTTCAGTGTGACGCCAGTGGAGGGTTTTAAAGTGTTAACAGCTATAATATGATTTACTTTTTTAAGTGCCACTCTGGCTCCTGTCTGGGGAATATGAATAAATGCCAAATTTCAACTGGATTAATGTTACTTCACAGATTGTCATGTTTCCTCTTCAACTCTCTGGATATACCAGGTGACATACTGAACTTCTGATTAGCCTCTAAGTCCTTTCCAAGATAATCAGGAATTCCGCAAGGATAACTAAGACTCAGCACAAACAGTGCTTGAAAGTACTTACACTCGCTTTTAGGGAGCAAAGGAAATGCAACCTGTGGATGCAGACTTTAAGTCCAGGAAGTAGCTATAATCAGGGAATTCTCCAGTTAATGGTAAGATGAACTTACTATCTTGGTCCTAAATGCAACTGTACATTTCTAATACTTTTTAATAAACTTTATGAATTTAGCTAAAAACAACAATTTTGAAAGCCAAATGAATATACTGGCATAATCAATTCATCTGCTGAATGTTTGTCTTTGGGTATTAATAAAAGACTTAAGCAACACTATAGAACAGTAGCCCAATCTTAAAATCTCTTTTCCCTAAATTATTCAGCCTTGTTCCTCACCTAACAGAAATGTGAGTAAGACCCCCATTGGGTAGATACAAAAGGACTTGCTGGGCATCTAAATGGGGTGGCTCACAGGTACCTCACACTTATAAATCATCACACTTATAGATCTTTTTGTCCCATAATCTGCTCCCTGAGTCAAGGACTTTGCCCTTTTCTTCTAGATCCTTACTCTGTAACAGCATCTTAAGTGCTCTGTAAAGGTGAAATGACCAAATGAATACTAATAGAAAGTGTTATTAGTCAAGGTCATACTGTAATTTTGTATGTTTTCTGGTATTGCTCACTCAAGCACACAGGACTTCCAACTCCATGCCCAGCTTTCATTACCTACATCTAATTTTTAGTTATTCCATGGGCACATAGATCAGTAAAAATTCTTCTGACAAGCTGTTGAAATAGAATTTTCCATAATTTCAAATCAATGGCAAAAGCTTCTCATATAAATTTGCAATAATCAAAATATTAATTTTGTTCAATATTTATTTTCTATTCTTTAATTTTTAAAAGGATTTCTTGAAGGCTTTATAAAACAAAATAAAAAAATCTTGTTTTACTTTTTCCCATTCTTCAAAAGTTCATTGATTTGATAAGGTCTTTAGTTACTGACTTGGCCATTTCTCCTTCCTTTCACTTAGTAATGTAATTATGATTTACTTCCCATTCCCTCCAATTACTTCATAATTCAAGACAATTTTAAATATTCAGGAGTAATCATTGATGCTTATGATATAACTTACAATGCTGTTGGAACATGAATCTGATATGTGTATCTCCCTTAAGACAGTAGTATCGTTATGTCTCTTCTTTATATTTATCTAGTATCTACATATCTTTATACAAAAACAATTGATTTTGTTTTCTCTGTAATTTCATATGCAATGACATGCCCTAGAGTGAAAATAAAAAAAATTTTTTTTAATTTGAGAGATGGTATTGGACAATAAGTCATCCCAAAATCCAAATTCTACTTTTGATGGAGGAGAAGAAAACAAAGAAATCTGAGAAACTCATCATTCTTACCTAGAAAATAATACCTATATTTAAGAACTATGTTGGATTTGGTATTTGCTTGGATCTGTTATGTAAATATGCCATACAGAACCAATAAAATCAATTAAATTGGTTCACAAACTCTAGCTAATAGTGAATTTTACTGACATATATACAGAATCTCACTATAAGCTGTCTCTCTATACATTACACGTGATAGTGACTCTCATGAGTTTGGGGATTTGTTCAAGTTTGGGGAATATTAATCTCAAAATCTAATTCATACACTGATAGGGACTACTCTTTAATTTTTCAGATGTGTTAATTCTTCCTAAATTTCTTGAGAGCAGGTATTTGTCTTACATTTCTTTTACATAAACAGCAGGCATTAAAAAACATGTATGTGATATACAAAATAAGGTAACCTTGTTTATATCACATCAAATTAAAGGAAATCACAATTGTACACTTTGGATCATCATAGCGCTGCTTTTTAAAGGGGATTTAGACAAAACAAGATTGTAGCCTGTGAGATAACTTAAAACCATGTTATATGCT
>JAVSCE010017382.1:0-67777 GCA_032199065.1 Smutsia gigantea
TCAGTTAATATACGATAAAGGAGCAATGGATATACAATGGGGAAATGACAGCCTCTTCAACAGCTGGTGTTGGAAAAACTGGACAGCTACATGTAAGAGAATGAAACTGGACTACTGTCTAACCCCATACACAAAAGTAAACTCAAAATGGATCAAAGACCTGAATGTAAGTCATGAAACCACAAAACTCTCAGAAAAAAAACATAGGCAAAAATCTCTTGGACATAAACATGAGCAACTTCTTCATGAACATATCTCCCCAGGCAAGGGAAACAAAAGCAAAAGTGAACAAGTGGGACTATATCAAGCTGAAAAGCTTCTGTACAGCAAAGGACACCATCAATAGAACAAAAAGACATTCTACAGTATGAAAGAATATATTCATAAGTGACATATCTGATAAAGGGTTGACATCCAAAATATATAAAGAGCTCATGCACCTCAACAAACAAAAAGCAAATAAGCCAATTAAAAAATGGGCAGAGGACATGAATAGAAAGAAGAAATTCATATGGCCAACAGGCACATGAAAAGATGCTCCAAATCACTAATTATCAGAGAAATGCAAATTAAAACCACAATGAGATATCACCTCACACCAGTTAGGATGGCCAACACTGAAAAGTCATACAACAACAAATGATGAGGATGTGGAGAAATGGGAGCCCTCCTATACTGCTGGTGGGAATGGAAATTAGTTCAACCATTGTGGAAAGCAGTATGGAGATTCCTCAAAAAAGTAAAAATAGAAATTCCATTTGACCCAGAAATTCCACTCCTAAGGAATTTACCCAGGAATGTAGGAGCCCCGTTTCAAAAAGACATATGCACCCCTATGTTTATCACAGCACTAATTACAATAGCCAAGAAATGGAAGCAACCTCAGTGTCCATCAGTAGATGAATGGATAAAGAAGAGGTGGTACATATACACAATGGAATATTATTCAGCCATAAGATGAAAACAAATCCTACCATTTGCAACAACATGGATGGAGCTCGAGGGTGTTATGCTTAGTGAAATAAGCCAGGCGGAGAAAGACAAGTATCAAATGATTTCACTCATATGTGGAGTATAAGAACAAAGCAAAAACTGAAGAAACTAAACAGCAGCTGACTCACAGAACCCAGGAATGGACTAACAGTTACCAAAGGGAAAGCGACCGGGGAGGATGGGTGGGAAGGGAGGGATAAAGGGGGAAAAGGGGCATTAGCACACATAATGTGGTGGTGGGGGGCATGGGAAGGCAGTATAGCACAGAGAAGACAAGTAGTGATTCGATAGCATCTTACTACACTGATGGACAGTGACTGTAGTGGGGTATGTGGTGGGGACTTGATAATGGGGGGAGTCTAGTTAGCATAATGTTGCTCATGTAATTGTACATTAATGACACCAAAAAAAAAAAAGAAAAAAGCATGAACTCTCATACTTGACTGGTGGGTGTCTGAGCAAAATACCTAAACCTATGATGCCCCTTGTGATCTGGCCTCTAGGTCCCAGCCTAGCTGTCGTCCTACTGCTTGCTCACAGCTCTGCAGGCACACGGGTATCCTTGCTTTTCCTCATGCCTTTCTGTCTAACCTCTGCCAATGGTTTTGAAGATGAGTATTCAGGGAGTTTTTGCGTCAGTATTGCCTTGGCCTGGAATGCTCTCGCCCCAGATTTGTTCATCCCTGCCCTCCCTCAGGCCTCTGTTCAGACAGCCCGTTCCTGTCCACCCTTCCCTCCCTCATCATCCTTCTCTATCCTCTTCATCCCCTTCCTCGGCTTTATTTTCCCCTCTAGTCCTCATGGCCACCTGACAGTACATTCTAGAGCCACCATTTATTTGCTATTGTCTCTGTATCTCACCTGAATGTCAGCTCAGCTCCACAACAGCAACTTTGTCATTTTTTACAACATTGTATTCCCAGCACCTACCTCTTAAAGGGCCATCAAATATTTGATGAATGAATGGATGGTGCCTCTCTTGTAACACTGTCATGGAGCATACAATTAGATAATGCAAGTAAAATGCTTGTTAGCACTCAATATTGAAGTGTACGAGAACAGAGACTGCAGAGATGGTTTCATTCTGGTTGTAGGGCAAAAGAGAACCAGGAATCTAGGGAAGTTCTTACCTGTTGGTATGATAACTAAAAAATAGACACCGATTTAAAATTCCACTACTATAAAATTCTAGAAAGTCACTACGCTGTACCATGAGGAAGAGTAACACCATCTTGTCAAATCTTCCATGTTGACAGACGGGTCACCTTTACATTCCCTCTCCTTTGACACACCAGTATTCCTTAGATGATCTCCAGCTTGGAGCAGTTGACATTGTTCCCCAGGGCAAGACCTCTTGCTCCAAATTCCAGTGATAAGACTTAGACATTAGCTCCTGTTCCGTTGCACACACAAGTGGCTGTCCTGCGTGCAGACCTTTTCTCCTGCTTCTATAAATCAGGATCCCTAAACCCAAAGTGTCTTGGAAGATCTACACATCGTGCGGGTCCCTGGGCGACTTCTGTAGGTAAGAGCCCCTCAGTGAACCTCTGTGGATGTCAAGCTGGATTGGTCAGCCTCTTTGGTCTCACAGCCTCTTCAGCTTTCAGGGGTTGGTTCACCTGAGTGGAACACACATAAAGAGGAATGGGGTCCCTGAGTGCAAAGGTTAGACATTCAATAACATACGGACAGGACAAAATTTTCTCTTTTCCAGTTTTCATACCTTCTGTAACCAAACACTACCCAAATTGTGCCACGGTTCCATTTTTTTTTTTTGCCATACAATTTATTTTTATTTTTATTTTTTAGTTTATTTTGATATCATTAATCTACAATTAAATGAGTAATATTATGGTGATTACACTACCCCTTCATCAGGTTCCCCCCCCCCAACCCCATTGCAGTCACTGTCCATCAGCATAGTGAGATGCCATAGAGTCACTACTTGTCCTCTCTGGGTTGTACAGCCTTCCCCGTGCCCCCCAAACATTACATCTGCTAATCGTAATGTCCCTTCTTCCCCCTTACCCCTCCCTTCCCACCCATCCTCCCCAGTCCCTTTCCCTTTGGTAACTATTAGTCCGTTCTTGGGTTCTGTGAGTCTGCTGCTGTTTTGTTCCTTCAGTTTTTTTCTTTGTTCTTATACTCCACATATGAGTGAAATCATTTGATACTTGTCTTTTTCGGCTTGGCTTATTTCACTGAGCATAATACCCTCTAGCTCCATCCATGTTGTTGCAAATGGTAGGATTTGTTTTCTTCTTATGGCTGAATAATATTCCATTGTGTATATGTACCACATCTTCTTTATCCATTCATCTACTGATGGACACTTAGGTTGCTTCCATTTCTTGGCTATTGTAAATAGTGCTGCAATAAACATAGGGGTGCATCTGTCCTTTTCAAACTGGGCTGCTGCATTCTTAGGGTAAATTCCTAGGAGTGGAATTCCTGGGTCAAATGGTATTTCTATTCTGAGTTTTTTGAGGAACCTCCATACTGCTTTCCACAACGGTTGAACTAATTTGCAGTCCCACCAGCAGTGTATGAGGGTTGTCTTTTCTCCACATCCTCACCAACATTTGTTGTTGTTTGTGTTTTGGATGTTGGCCATCCTCACTGGTGTGAGGTGATATCTCATTGTGGTTTTAATCTGCATTTCTCTGATGATTAGTGATGTGGAGCATCTTTTCATGTGCCTGTTGGCCATCTGAATTTCTTCTTTGGAGAAGTGTCTATTCATGTCCTCTGCCCATTTCTTAATTGGATTATTTGCTTTTGTTTGTTGAGGTGCGTGAGTTCTTTATATATTTTGGATGTCAACCCCTTATCGGATACGTCATTTATGAATATATTCTCCCATACTGTAGGATGTCTTTTTGTTCTACTGATGGTGTCCTTTGCTGTACAGAAGCTTTTCAGCTTGATATAGTCCCACTTGTTCATTTTTGCTTTTGTTTCCCTTGCCCGGGAGATATGTTCATGAAGAAGTCACTCATGTTTATGTCCAAGAGATTTTTGCCTATGTTTTTTTCTAAGAGTTTTATGTTTCATGACTTACATTCAGGTCTTTGATCCACCTTGAGTTTACCTTTGTGTATGAGGTTAGACAGTAGTCCAGTTTCATTCTCTTACATGTAGCTGTCCAGTTTTTCCAACACCAGCTGCTGAAGAGGCTGTCATCTCCCCATTGTATATCCAAGGCTCCTTTATCAAATATTAATTGACTGTATGTGTTTGGGTTAATGTTTGGATTTTCTATTCTGTTCCACTGATCTGTGGGTCTGTTTTTGTGCCAATACCAAATTGTCTTGATTACTGTGGCTTTGTAGTAGAGCTTGAAGTCAGGGAGTGTAATTCCCCCTGTTTTATTCCTCCTTCCCAGGATTGCTTTGGCTATTCGGGGTCTTTTGTGGTTCCATATGAATTTTAGAATTATTTGTTCCAGTTCATTGAAGAAAGCTGTTGGTAGTTTGATAGGGATTGCATTGAATCTGTAGATTGCTTTGGTAGTATAGCCATTTTGACAATATTTATTCTTCCTAGCCAAGAGCATGGGATGCATTTCCATTTGTTAGTGTCCTCTTTAATTTCTCTTAGGAATGTCTTGTAGTTTTCAGGTACAGGTCTTTCACTTCCTTTGTTAAGTTTATTCCTAGGTATTTTATTCTTTTTGATGCAATTGTGAATGGAATTGTTTTTCTGATTTCTCTTTCTGTTAGTTTATCGTTAGTGTATAGGAAAGCAACAGATTTCTGTGTGTTAATTTTGTATCCTGCAACTTTGCTGAATTCAGATATCAGTTCTAGTAGTTTTGGAGTGGAGTCTTTAGGGTTTTTTATGTGCAATATCATGTCATCTGCAAATAGTGACAATTTGACTTCTTCTTTACCAATCTGGATGCCTTGTATGTCTTTGTTTTGTCTGATTGCCGTGGCTAGGACCTCCAGTACTATGTTGAATAACAGTGGAGAGAGTGGGCATCCCTGTCTTGTTCCCGATCTTAGATGAAAAGCTTTCAGCTTCTCGCCGTTAAGTATGATGTTAGCTGTGGGTTTGTCATATATGGCCTTTATGATGCTGAGGTACTTGCCCTCTATACCCATTTTGTTGAGAGTTTTAATCAGGAATGGATGCTGAATTTTGTCAAATGCTTTTTCAGCATCTATGGAGATGATCATGTGGTTTTTGTTCTTTTTTTGTTGATGTGGTGGATGATGTTGATGGATTTTCGAATGTTGTACCATCCTTGCATCCCTGGGATGAATCCCACTTGATCATGGTGTATGATCCTCTTGATGTATTTTTGAATTCGGTTTGCTAATATTTTGTTGAGTATTTTTGCATCTACGTTCATCAGGGATATTGGTCTGTAATTTTCTTTTTTGGTGAGGTCTTTGCCCGGTTTTGGTATTAGAGTGATGCTGGCTTCATAGAATGAGTTTGGAAGTATTCCCTCCTCTTCTATTATTTGGAAAACTTTAAGGAGAATGGGTGTTATTTCTTCTCTATATGTGTGGTAGAACTCAGAGGTGAATCCATCTGGTCCAGGGGTTTTGTTCTTGGGTAGTTTCACGGTTCCATTTTTATTGGTGGCAGCACAGGACATTCTTCCCACATTGGTATATGTCGGGGGCCAAGCTACTCGTGCTGCTTGACAGAGTCCAGGCTCGAGGATGCCTTCAGAAGATCTAGAGACCTCCCAGCTGGCCCCTGTTATTTCCCGCTATATTATTAACTTTCCCACACGCTTCATTACTTGGACCTCTAACAAAAAGTACACCATAATTCTGAGAAATATAACAAGAATTTACCCCCCCTTTTATTTTCAGTTTTACTCCAAATACTAAGGCAGGTTGCCAAAGCTCAAGGAAAGCTCACCCTCCCTTTCCTGCTTACTCAGAAGAAACTCCCTCTTTGGAACCTATGTGAGACCCTAGAGTTAGCATAAGAGAAGCCATTTTAACATATCTGACTGTGTGAACCTAAATGAAGGACAGAACAAGACTGACTCTGTTTTTTGTGCCTAATCTCCATCTGAGGCCTAAGCTGGGCCTGGCTCTAGAAGAAACCTTAAAAAGTTTCCTAACCACAGGAACTGATATTAGAAGAAGGTCTTATCTCAAGGTCAACCATCTGTGCCCAATGACCCAGGCGTACGAGACATATGTGTCTTGAGAACACGGACGCATGGCCACCGGGGCCTGTAAACCCGCACCCCAGATAGTTCCCTAGCAATGCTCCTGTTCCTTGAAGATAACATGCCTCTACCAGTTAGAATTAAATAAGTTTGCATCCTTCATTTACATGAACGGACCCCAGTGAAGACTAGCAACCACCCACCTGACCATAAATAACATACCTTACAGGTTGCATCATTATGGTCAGGCCAGCCGAACTTAACCAATAACAGTTGTTTAACTTCCAAAATCCCCAATCAGCTTATGCCAAGTTAGAATCCCCTCTTCCTGAACCTGTAATGCATAAAAACCTTGCCTCCCCTGAGCTCAGAGCTCACATTCCTGACCCACTGCTTCGGTGAAGGGTGTGAGTCCAAGCTCGAGCTTGAAATAAATAACCCTTTTGTGTTTGCATGGGAATCGGCTCCTTGGTGGTCTCTCGGGGACTTGCGACTTGGGCACAACACCTATAGAAGGTTGCCCCCTTTCTGCCCTAATATTACAGCAGAGGAGTTTTATAAGAAATTACAGCATAAAGAGATATGGGAACCAGGACTGCTGAGGAGGACCCCCTCCTGACTCACCAATTGCCCAGAAAAGAATTAGCAATAAGCTTCTTTTTCCCACTATAGAAGGACCCCCTAATGTAGCTGTAGAGATTTTGAGTAGAAAATGGTACTTTTCTAAAGGTAAACGTAGCATGGGAAAAATTAATTGATGGACTCTGTTTCTCAGTCCTGTTTCATATACTAGGGTTCATGATCTATACATGAATAGGTAGTTTTTGATTAATAGAACAATGGTTAGTGCAGTTCCAGTTTTTTTTAATATACATAGAAAAGAATTAAAAGAAATAGGCCCAGCTGGTGTTTGTTAAGTGAGAAACAAAAGGAAAGGTGTGTTAATCAGTAGAATGCATACAGGTGTAGAAATGGTTAGGGGGAGTTGATAAGTAAAGACAGAACAAACAAGACCAAGACAACCTTTAGGACCTAATTGCCCTTGCTATTCTTTCAATACCGTGTAAGACGCCGCACCCCAGGACATTGGAGACCGCCGGAAATTGAGTTTAGAATTAGTTAATGGTTGTCTGTTAAGTTCCCCACTCAGAATGCTATTGATTGTTAACTTGTATAAAATAAACGACTACTAGCCTTATGCTAGGAGATGCTTGCACCTTAGTCAGTGTGGGTGTCTTCTCATTCGCCGAGGCCGTCTCACTCCCCTTCGACACCTCACCCCAGCTGGAGCAGGACTCCTGCAGGTATATATGACTGATCTAATTGTTGAGAGCTGGTGTTTGAAAGACAACTCTAACACTGACAGACAAATCTGCTCCTCAGAGGACCTGAACTAGCAGCATATCATTTCCCTGCTGGATTATTGCAAAAGATCTCCCCCGTTTGCCTTCAGTCTCTTGCTTCTCTGAATGGAGAAAAAATCTTGCATCTCAGATTATCTTCCTGAAGCATGGAATGGAGCACATTCCCACACCTATCATGGACCACCACTGCCTACCGAGTAGCACAGAAACACCTTACTCTCCCATTTCCAGCTTTCAACTCTCCAACCTAGAGGTCTTTCCAGCCTCACACTGGACTCCTCTGTAGCCTCTAGTGTCTAGGCAGAGTGCCTCACTCCTTGTTCTCTGCTCCTGAAGCAGGGATTTGCACCTGTGTCCTCAATCTTTAATCTGAAACTTCTCCTCTTGACTGCCCACCTTGTCATCAAAATTCTACTCAAGGCTTACTTCTTGTGATTCCTCTTTTGAATGCAGAACTTCCTCTACTCCACCCTTTGCTTATTCGTCTATTGTATGCTTTATTCATTTTGCAGTGTTTTAGCTGGTGTTTTGTGCCTAGCTCTTCTACAGCCAACGTTTGTGAGGGTGGAGAGTGTGTCTTTTATTCTTTTTGCTTAAACCGTTAGGGCTTGTTACAAAGTGGGTCATCCGTGGAGGTCTGATGAGCGCCTGTTTCCTCGGCAGCTCAGCTAACTTAGCCTCTGGGGCTGGTTTAATATTTATGGAGAGTCCACCTTGGGGTAGACACTGCAAAGAGCTCGGCAGCATCTACATTGCTACTCACATCTCCAAGGAGATGTGTAATAAAACTATCTGCATGAACTTGGTTTTAATTTTGTATGCTAATATTTGATGAAAATACAGGTAAAACATGGGCAGCTGTCTGGAGGGGACGTGCGGGGGCAGGAAATAGACCAAAATATCAGGCAAGTCCACATATAACAAAAGGTGGTATTAATCCTTTAGTATCTTTTGATTTTTATGATATTCTAAAGCTCATATTCATCCCCTCATTTGGCAGAGCAGTTACCTAACTAGCGCAGAACTGAAGTGTCATAGTTTATAATAGGATTGGGATATGGTGGTGCATTTACATAACTGAATTTAAAGTGGGATGGGAGATAGGGATTGGAAAGAATAGTTTAAAAGGTTGCCTAATGTTAATTGAAGGTTTTTTTTCAAAGTAGAGAATTGGAAACTACCTAAATGTTCATTAATTGGGCACTCATTAAATAAATTGAAGTATATCCATATCTTGTAACATGTTTTACCATCATGGGAAAATATACATAATATGTGGTTTAGAGAAAAGGGCAAGTTGTAAAGTAATACATATGGTATGATACAGTTTATGTTGGGAAAAAATTTTTATGTAAGTGCATATAATGTAAATAAAAAATATAAGTTGTTGGCACCTATACATATATACACCCAGATGCACATATATAATGTATTTTTTCTGGAAGAACATGTGCATAAACTGTTCAGTTTTCAGCTCTTATTCTTTATATTTCTGTGTTATTGGAATTTGTTGTAAAGAATGCATGTTATATTTGCAATTAAACACAACAGCAGCAAATCATTAAAAGAAAGGAGGGTCCTGGGCAGAATTGTGGTAAGACTGCAGTAAACACAGACAGGGACTCAGGAAACTGGAGAGAGCGGCGGTCAGTGGGCCACAAGAACAGCTGAAGCCATTGTCCTCTGCTAAGATCTGGCCTCGCTGCCTTGGAGTGTGAGCGTGTCACCACTGACGCCACAGTGATACAATCCTGGGAAGGAGCCTGTGCATTCACCTGCTGTCACCATTGCTCCTAAATCAGCGACAAGCGGCTTCCTCTCCTGGTTGGACACATCTTCAGGAAAGGATTTGAGGTCTGCCTTGGGAGCGCAGACTGGAATTCACTCACCACTCTTCCTCATGTCTGATCCAGGCCACGCAGGCACAGTCCTGGGGTGTCCAACTCACAGTACACCTCCAGGAAGCAACACCCTTTTTTTTTTTGATAAGCATTCATAAAAAAATTTGAAGACTATCCTTAAGTAACTATTTTGTCCTTATTTTTAGGTAAAGCTGTCTCAATTCATATTTCCTCCTAATATATACCTATTGGCTCTCAAATAGCTCCTTCTCCGAGCAAGGCTTCATGGGTGGTTTTGTGAAAAGTTGGCACAGGATACGGTGCCCCAGAGGCAGGCTGGGCCCCAACCTTCTGCACGAGCGTCAACAGTGCTGTTTTCCTCTCTGGGTGCCCGTGTCCTCATCTGTTAAATGAAAGGGCTGCACCAGATAATGCCCAGCATCTTTATAAGCACTAACCTTCCCATTCCAGTCTATGACCCTTTGCATGAACATACATCCTCTGCCAGGGCTGTGTGGGGCATGGTGAGGCCCACAAACCTCTAGTATAGATTAACTGTTCAAACCCTTTCTCTTTTGGTCCCTTGTCCTTTTTCCAAAGTAAAAGATTGCCACCTCAGGGTGCTATAATCTGGTACAGAATCTGACCAGTGGCAAGTGCAGAAAGCAGCAACAAGCGGCTTATGTAAAAAGCTGTAGAAGGACAGATACCCATTCTACTGCGTTCAAAGACGGAAACCCAGGGTCCAGCGTCACATCTGGCATCTAGGAGGTGCTCCACAGGAGGTCTTTGAACAAATAAATTGGTGAATAAATGATGTCATCAGCTGAGAGAAAGGCCAGTCTGCTAGAGAAACCACTGAGCTGCCTGCAGCGGACCTTGCAGGTCAGCCTGAAGGCTCTCTGACAGCCTGGCATTGCCTCCTCCTCCTGGGCAGCTCTCCCAGGTTGACTGTTTCCTGCGGTACAGCAGGTGAGGCAGAGAACCGCCGCCCTCTGAGACTGGCTGAGGCCCTCCCCAGAATGTTCTTTGAGAAAGGCCATTTTAATCCACGGCCACGCAGAGTCCTTTGTGTTTCAACCGCAGTCAGAAGGTGAACTACCACTACTGAAAAGATGCAAGTGAAGGTTTTTCTGGGTCTGTTTTAGCAAGTAGATGTTACTTATTTAAAGGCAGCACACTGCATTAAATAATAAAAGTTTGAACAATGCTTGAAAGTTATTTTGCTATCTTAAGTAGGTTGAATTAATTTACATTTTTGTTCCTCCTTTAATCGGTTTAAAAAGTTCTTTCTTCAAAGACAACCCAAAGATAATCGTTAGCCAACTTTATCACAAATGCCTAAATCCAGTCATTCAAATGAATTTATGAGGAAAATTATGTATTAACTTTCACACTTGACTCTTCCGGAGGCTCACACATACTTATTTGTGGTGTCAGTCTTCCTTGTCCTCATATTTTACTCTGACCTCTCTGATTTCTGATTATTTTCTTTTTCTGCTGATATTTTGTTCCTGATAGAGTTTGTAGTTTTAACTCCTGATCACATCTCACTGCCAAATGGCATCAAGATTCCCTGCTACTGGTATTTCTGAAATGTTGAGTTTTCTCCATAAAGGTGTATGTCCCCTGCATATCAGCACGATTTAAAGAACATAGGCTCACCTTTCTGGGCCTCAGTTTCCCACTGGCAAAAAGAGTCTGTAGAAACCCACTGCCTTCTGTGTTTTCTGTTCTGACTTTCCACTGTGTTGTGAGAGGCAGCGTTTGGAAGTAGCTGGTATGATTTATAAGCCATTTTAGGCCAAGCAGAAAGGGATAATGTAAATTCTGAGAACCGCAACTACCAGGGTACCCATGAGACCCATGTAATCACCTCTCTTCCTGGAGAGATTAGGAAATTGTGGTTTAAAACAAAAAGCCCTAAATTGCAGTCTTGCACTCATTGATTAAAAAAAAACAAAACAAAAAAACCTAAGCCAGTAAAAAAAACAACTACAAACAGCATGTTTTGAGGTGAAAGAAAAGACAAGAATGAAAAAATGCTTATTAAAATTGAAACATTTTCAATCCCATGATTGTCCCGGAACACAAAAGCCTTCCCTGTTTTTTGTTACTAAGTGGCCTGTGATTTAAAGCTGCTGACAACATCAGCCGTTCACAATGAGACTATCCCCTTTCTTCCCCGCACAGTCCTAGCAGACACTCATTTGTATGTATGGTTTCAGCCTGTCTGCAGTGTCTGGCCAAAGGGACAGATACTAATAGCATATGTTAATTGCTATCCAACAACTTCCTTTCATTAGAGTGTTTATTAACATTCTCACTTCTACCCATTGAATCAGCTGGCTAAAGGGTAGCCTGGCAGCCCTGAGTTCATGTGCTATTTTCACTCTGGCTCACAAGATAGGATAGATTTTTCTTTTGCGTAATGAGATCTTTTCTGCTTCTATCTCAGCTGAGAGCTTTCTGAGATGCCTGGAAGTCAACACCAAAATAGTAACTTGGAAACGATGTCTTGCGGTTGTGGCCACCTTCAGAGTTGTTCTCGATTATGTCTTGGAACTGTAGCCATCCACCTGTGTAGACATCTCTTTTTTATCATTAGTGGACACCAAATAACCCTCATTCTAACCATATATCCCAGAAGCTATGAAACAATTTGTGTATTGAGATTATAAACTATGTTAGGAGGAATACCAGCCTTTTCTAAATCCATGTCTGGATTAGATTTCAGAATAGTAAGACAAGACAGAGTTCACTGATATTTAGGGTAATGGGGGTTAGGGAGTAGGGGAGAGTAAAATAGCCGGGGAAGAGGTGGTCCGAGAAGCCAAAACTTTGGACAGCAGAATGAACTCTGACCAGATATATTTTCATATTCAACAATACACAATTAAACAAATTAACCAAAAAGAACTTTTGTGTGCTTTCTGTTTCATTGGTTGCACGTGTCCCTTTAAGGTGCCCTGAGGCGGGAGATGGACGCACCCCCACCAGCATGACAAAGCAGGAAGGACACTGTAACCAAGTGCCTCCCAGCGCTCTCAACCCAGTGACATCCCCCAGCAATATCAAATGCAGGAGACCAAGAAGAATGCTCAAGAGGCAGTTCTTAGACAGTTGCTTAGTCAGGAAATCAGCAGATCCCACTTTCAAGGGGGTCAGTTCTGTCCTTATTTGATCAGGCTGCCTTGTCATGAGTATTAGGCTAATGGGCGTTTTGCTTGTCTGAGCACACAGCTTTCGAATATCATGCAAAGAACTGCGATTTTGCCAGGGGAGTTTCACAGTTGCAAAAGAGGAGGCTTTTGTAACTTTTTAAATGAAAGCTAAAGCAGTCCAGTGCTTTGTATTATTAATCCTGTGCGGAGGCCACACTCCTTTCTCTTCTCACCCCTCATGTCCCTGCCACCAGACCCAACCAGCTCCCAGGGTTGTGTGATCTAAAGCGAAGACCAGGTTTAGTTGTACTCTCTGCATGGGTCTGATGCGAAGGAGCTCAGGGAAGGAGGCTTTGGCACTTTCTGGGGGTGGACAGATAATGGAGTACCACCAGCCCCAGGAAGAATGCTTTCCTGAGAGGTATTCACCTCATCAGCAAATATTTGTTACCTATAAACAAAGCTGATATTTAGCTGTTATATACCCGTATGGCTGTATCCAATACTTTAAAAAATATCAAAATACTTCCACGCTGACTGCAAAAATGTCACTACATTGAGCCTTCCCAGTGTCGCGGTCCGCTCCGGACATACCAATCCCCTGGTGCCTCCTGAATTCCTAAGACCAGCTACCTGCAGGACTCAAGCTGGGCCTGGCGGGGGGCCTCCAGGAGCCTGCTCCAGCACCAGTGCTCATATGCTGTGGGAAGGGCAGTGCTGCTGACATGGGTGTAAATATTTAGACCATCACCCTTGCCTAGAATGTCCCAGCACTAGGCTGGGTATTGGCGATGCACAGAAGAATACGAGATTGACCCCTGTCTTCCAGGATCTCCCAACCTGGTGGAGAACTATCCTGAGAAAGGTTCTGTGCTAAGCCCCAGGAATTTTGAGATGGTGCCACTTTGGTGAAATTGATTTGCAGACTTGGAAACTGGACTTTCTCAACGTGCTAGAGTGGATCAGGCTCTCAGCACAGATTCACATCAGTCAAGCTCTCAAGAGACTGCTATGTAAACCCAAATCACAATTTGTTAATCTGCAATGAGAAATAAGAACTTTTAAGTGGAGTAGACATTTGTGAACACATTCTCTCCCAGTAGGAAACTAAATAGGAAGACAAACAGCAATGAGAGCACAGCTTGAGTACACGGCTGAGCAGAGGATACTAGGGAGATGGTTTAGTGTTAAAGGGTGTCAGATTTTTTTAAGCTCCTGCCTTCACCTCCTCTTTGGGAATGGGCCTGCCGAGCAGAGAGGATGTTCCTGTCAGCTCCCCCATGCATTCCCCCCTCGGCAAGTCCTTCACCTCTGACTCCCACTTTCTCTCTCCATGCAGACATCCTCATTTAGTTGACTCATTCTATCTTTAGATTTATTAATACCATCAAGGAGGCTCCAGCCAAACTCTGCTGGTTTCCTGTCTCCAGCTTGGAAGACTTTCTACCTTTCAGGTGCTTCACAGAGATCCTGGTGTTTGGATTGGATTGTTGTCATTGAATTCACTGTTTTTCAAGTCTGGCTAAACTTTGAGACATCTTAACAAATACTGATATCTGGTTCCCACCCTCAGAAATTCTGATTTGATACCTGGTGCACTTGGGGCACTGGGCTTTTTTAAACCTCCTGAAAATATGCAAACAGAATCTGGGGCTCCTGAAGACTTGAAATTCAAAGAAAAGAATTTTGAATTTGAGCAAAGTTTGAGAATCACCGATTTAACTGTCAGTGGAGGACACCTTGACCTGCCCCAGCTTTTCACACATGCCAGTGCTCCAGTTCCAGCCTGAGATGTGGTTCATTTGCTCTGGAGCGGGAGCCAGGCAAGGGCACGCAAAGCGCCCGGAGGATTCCGTGCACAGCCAGGGTTGAGACTTAGTGGTCTAAACATGGATTTTACTGAGTCTTTGGAATCAGTTTCTTCCTTGGACATGATATTGAACAGAGGGGAACATGAGAGATAACTTGAGGGAAAAGGTTCTGAGGGGTGAGGATTTCCAGAGAAACAGCAGGGGCCTGCAGGTGGGAGTAAGCCCTGTGGCAGGATGTACTAGAGGAGCTCGAACAGGTTTCTTTATATCCGTACCAGGTTTATGATATTTCCCTGCCAAAGACATGGATCAGGATGTATAATCTGAGGGCCATTTTCTGCTGTATCTTAGAATAACTGCAGTAGAAGCCAGTGATGTTAACAGAAGTCGCTGGTCAATGGGCGTGCTTGAGGGAAGTCTGGTCTGCTGCATATTTTTCTACAAGGAGTCAGGCTTCCTTGTCTTTCTTGAGTACCCTTTTGATCTTTTCCTCTGTGCCCTTCCACCTGAGCCCCCTGCTTTCTGAAGATCCCCATTCTGAGCTACATTTTGTTCCATATTCTCTTTAACAGTAGCTATGCTTAGCAGAGATACAAGAGACTGGAGAATTCCAGCCTGTCATCTTCCTCAGCAAACTAAGGATTTTCAGTATTCGTCGTAATTCCCTAATTTTCTGTTGTCATTTCTAACCTTTCCGACGTGCATTAAAATTCATTTGCTCTTTCTGAGTGTTTGCAGCCTTGTCTGACTGCAGGGCATCTGGGAAAGCCATTAACTCCACTTTGTTAGCAACATTTAAAAAAATGCATTCCTAGGAGAGGAAAAGGCGGTGGGTGGGGCAGAATGCTACTCCAGTGTGCCCACCCTTCCTTCTCCTGGGACTGCTAGTCACAGGACTTGGAGCTAAAGGATTTTGAGTAGGGCAAAGGGGGACAGAGCAGGGCCACTGTGTATGGATGGGCAGGTAGCCACTGACACAACCTTCTTGGTCACGGCGCCTACAGCTACCTTCTCCCACTGTCCTATTCTGCAGTCTTTGCAGAAGCCCTGTCCTTTGAATTTCAGCTTTTCGGTGGCCCCAGATTCTGGTTGCATTTGTGCTTCTGAGACATGCAGCACCAGAAAAGTCCCTCGTTTTCTCTGTGTTTTGCTCATCTTCAAATTGATAGGTGTTCTTCGTCTCTGCATGATTCCAAAAGTCACTTTCTTTAGGCCTGTGGGAGTCCAGCTATTTGCATGACTGAAAAAATTTGTATGTGATTTCTGATAGAATAAAGAAAACATTCATTTGAAGACTTTGATAGCCAGATCGGAGGCTGAAGTCTTTTCACTGGCCCTCTGTTTCACACATTTCAGATTTGACGATCCCTTGGCACTATTTCCCAACTACAGGAGAAACACCCATTATAAGGCATCTCTCAACATCATTCAAAGAGCAGCTATTCTCAGCTCTTTTTATTATAAATAGCGATAATTAGATATGGTTGTATAAAATATCCCTCTTGCCAGGATTATCTTGTCTTCAGGGACTAGTAGTTTATGTACATGTGGGTTTGTTTTACTGTATTTACTGGGTCATATATGTATCATTGGCTCATACATCTCATCTTTAACTGGTCACAGTGAGATGCTTCCCTAAACTTCCAGATGCTGCAATGAATGGTAAGCCCAGATGAAAGAGAACCAGGTCCTTATTGTTTTGATAGATATACAGTACTGTGCGTGTGCATGGGACATGTGGGAGATAGTTCAGCTTCCTTATTTGACGCCATTTAATTGCTCATTATAAAAACTAACAAAAATTTCTAGAAGGCAACTGTGCTCGGAGCACTTTGCTTGTTTTTAACATGCCCTCTTGTCTAACAAGAATCTCTTTTAATTGTTTGATGTTACCCTGGTAGACCCATAAAGATACTCAGTGGGAACTGTAGAATTTCAGAGCTAGCAGACACCTTGAAGATCATCTGTACAGCCTGACAACAAGTTCCTACATGTGAGGGAGCAGAGGCGTGAGGTCACATGGCAAGTGTGTGGCAGGTCCCCTTGACTATGTTACCCGTGAGAAATTCAACTCCACACTCTGTCACTACAAATATAACATCAGTTTCCCCATGCCTTACCTCCCTGGAGCTGGATTATATTCTTAGTAATAAGCCAAATTTGACTAGTTCCTACCCACTAAGCCAAGATGTCCTCAGTCCTCTGCAACATGTCTCCCTAGTATTCTGGAAGTCTCCACATACTGTGGACAGATTTATTCCGCTGTGTCCACCCGGCCTCTCTTGCCCACCAGCTGCCTGCTGGGGCTGCTGTCTCGTGCCAAGCACTGGCAAGCAGTGGAGCTTTCAAGATGCGAACGTCTCCCTGGCCCTGCCCTCTCTTAAAAAGGGTCCCCTTCACCTTGCGGTCCTACAGAGGCCTGAGGGGAGCTGCTGTCTCAGGGCTCAGATCTTCTTGCAAAGGGCTCACACGTGAGTGAGTGGTGGGTGATTAAGTGTGGATGTGTTGTCCATGAACACTCCGTCATCCAGACAAACACTGCTATGCACAGAACTTTAATGGCAAGGCCCTGACCGAGTCAAGCTGCCCAGGAGAGGCTCCTGCTTCCCCAAGAATGAATTCTTTCCCAGAAGGCCCCTCTGTTCTTCATGCAAATAAATGTCTTCCAGACCCACACTAGCAACTTATTATACCCATAGCTGAACCCCAACTTGGAGGCAAGGGGATCCCTGTTATACTAGTAATTTTCTTCTATGTGCAGAGTGATAATTGAATATTGAAGAATCCAGTTGGTTTGAGGGGTGGAGGATGTGGTCTGACCTTTGATATGAAAATGGTCTAAAAGAAGATTTCTGCTCTTTGACACCTGATTTTCCCACCCATGGTAGCTTTTCCCCATCTCTGCTGGTAGACAAGGGTGGACCCAGGCTTTGTGCATCCTAAAGCTTGTATAATTTTTGGCACTATCTTTAAAAAGAATTCAAAATACTAAATACAAAATCAGTACAAAATTTAATGTTGCTTTAGAATGAGAAAAGAAATTACAAACAAATTTTAAAGTTTAAAAAGATGACCAATAATAAAAACACTATAAAAGCCGGAAAAATATTATAATTTTTTTTATTGCTTAGCTGCCTAATATACCTCTCTAATGCCTCTTTTACTACTTTTTTTTTTGGTTGCATACTTATTGCTTCTTTATAGTACCTGATTTTGTACTATGATTTCTTATAGCAATAATAGATAATTCAGTCTTTCCCCTCGCATGGTTGAAGGAAAATTGGTTTTTATAATAGAAGTTTCTTTTGACTTCACAACATGTTATTAGTCACATTGTGTGAACTTTTAAGATTGCGACAACCTCCACCAAATTTCTCTCATATACGAGCTATAAGATTTCGACAGTTCAAGGTTGCACAGTGACTAACCTTTAGCACTCCTTGGATTGGTGACACTCATTAATTGGGGTCATAGGAGGGGCCCATGAGAGTGAGAGGTCCTGAAGCTTAAGCTTCCTTTATTTCCTACCCTGCTTCTCTGGAAAATGAGTAGAAAAATGCCCACCAAATCCCGTTCTCCTCCCTGGCCCCTCCCTGCCACTATGCTGGGGCCGGCCCTGCAACCATTGCTCAGCTAGAACTAGAGCCTAGAAGGTGTACACATACATGGCCGCTATGGCAGAGATAAAGAAACTAGAATGTAGGTCCCAAGCTGACATTTTTCTGATGCTTAAAGCGCTTTCAGTTTCTAAGTGGATACATTTATGTTGGATCAAGTCACTAAGCAAATGTTAGGAATGAATTAAAGGTCTTGCAGCACCTCATTCATTGCATCTTTCTTCTCGAATCCTGCGGTTTTCCATCCTTGCTGCACAGCCCTCTAGGTTTCCACAGATGCTCCTCAGGGGCTGCCTAGAGCAAGGGTGGAGGGCGGTGGTGGAGTGCTGAGGGGTGGGGGGGTCTCAGTGGGCAGGGCTCTGGGTCCCTGGTCAGCCAGATTCAATCAGATTCAATTGTTTTATATATTGGAAGATTTCCATTAAATGAAAGTGCTTGCTTAAAAGAAGGAATTTCCCAGTCGGTTCATTTTCATCAGGAAAATGCATTAATGCACCTTAGATGGGTACTCTTTGCAATTTAGAAACATTATCAATTTATTTGCCAAAATTACTAGTCAAAACACTTGCATAAATGCAACGAAATGACTTTTCCTTTTCTGTGTTTCACTACTGTGTGTTCGTATAATATGTATGTCAGTTTGTTTCAGGATTGCATAATTTCTGCTTTACTCTGTTTCCAGTTTTCTGTTCAAAATTCAATTGTTGAAATAAAAATCATTTTATTTCAGTTACTTAACACAGACGCTCTGGGAACGCCAACAATTTCTTGGTACAGCAGGGACACGTCCACTGGTTGGCATTTAATAAGTTGTTGTTTTTTTTAACTTTCCTTTTTAGCTCTCAGAGTTATTCCTGTATTCACTTGAGGTTTGCCCTAGTATTTTTCTCTGGATTTCTTTATCAAGTGCTACATTTTGCCAACTCTTCCATTTAGGTGTTTGCTTCTGTAAGATAATTTGCAAATGAGAAATGACTAGCATTTTTCAGATGTTGTTTGTTACTTTTGTGCTGTATCTTATTCTCTTTTTTTATAAAGGTCATAGAACATGTATTACCTTTCCCCTTTCTTCTTCCTTATCTCTGAGAACTAGTCAGGAATTACATACCTTAGGCAATTAGTAAGTCAATTTATACTTGACCAAGTAGATACTTGAACAACTTGTTATTTCTGATTCCAAGTTTTCCTTCCTGGTTTATTTCTCTTCCATGGGTTCCTTAGGAGCTGCCTTTGGTTCCTTCTCTTATTCTACACATTCTGCCTGGGAAATCCCACCCACAGACTCCAGCCTTTGCTCAGACCCACAGACATTGCTCCAGCCTCATATTCGCAAGAATTACATCCATTTGTCTCTGAAGCTGTGTCTACTTTTCTGAGTTTGAGACCCCACTTTTGAATGACTAATGAGTTACCAGGAAATCTCCCAGTGCCTCAGACATGTCCAGTATTAAACCACTCCTTGCAATAAGGATTTAATTTGCCTCTGTATAATGTGATATGTCATTGTGTTTGCTCTATGATGTCATATTCTTCTGAGTGAAGTAGAATGTCAATTTAATGAAGTTCCCTTTTTAGGGTCAGCCAAATTCAAATTGATAAGACAGAAGATGAAAATAAAATAGCTATTATTAGAAGTTACCTGCTGTATGTTAATTAAGGTAGTCAAACCAAGCAATTGCATGGTGTGATAAAGGTTTGCCAACCTGTTGGTAGTTTAATAGACAGTCCTCTGGTAGGGATCCAGGCACATGCCCAAACTGTGTCATGAACCATATTTATAAGACTATAAACATATGGAACATATTTTCCCTGTTAGAAATCCCATTTTGAAAAAAAAATTGAAAACCTGTAGAAACATGTCCCTTTTGACAGGAATCTAGAACAAAACATCTCTTCCCAGGAGACATACTTTCACATGACTACAGGTCTACATCATGTTTATCCTTTTCCAGCCATTCAGTCATCCCACAGATATTTGCTGTGTGCTTTATTGTGCCAGGCCCAGTTCTAGATGCTGGGCCTTGGAGAGCAAGGCAGACAATGGAGCTTGCCTTCTGGAAGCCAATAAACACAGAAACAAACACACAAGCAACATGACTTCAAAGAATGGTAAGGTAGGCGATGAAGCAAAACAAGGGGGAAGGAATGTGACATGTGGACTGCGTGCTGTTCCAGCTAGAGGGTGAGGGAAGGCCTCTGTGAGAAAGCAGCCTTTGCACAGAGCTTGAGTGAGGTGAAAGGGAGCGATGCAGAGGACAGGAGGAAGAGCATTCCAGGTCGTAGAACCACAGGTAGATAGTTACAGAAGTACGAATGAGCTTGGTGTGTTAAGCAGGGGTTCTTAACTTGGGGGGGTCCATAGATAGAATCAGGAGATCCCTGAACTTGAATGGGAAAAAAAATTACTCTCTGTTTTTATTAACTTCCAACTGAAATTTCACATTTCCTCCACTGATGAATATAGGCAAACAAGCTACCACAGCATTAGCAGCTTCTGTGACTCTGCCACCAATAGAAATCACAGATGCTTCCATATCACATGACAGTCATTGTAGATATCTGCAAATGTCCTTTGTGCACATGATGGCTTCAAAATTATGATAGTCATGAGAGCTGCGCTAGGTCCTATTATTTAACATGATGGAGAAGCACATACATTACTGTATTACTAGTTTGATTTTTAATGTTCTGATAACCATACTTCTGTGTAACTGTATCATTTGTAATCTTATGCATTTTGTATCATGTGTTTAAAAACTTTCTTCTGACAGGTGATCCATAGGTTTTACTAGACTGCTGAAGGGGTCCACGGCACAGGAAAGTTTAAGAACTCATGTGTTAGAGGAAAGCGAGAAGGCAAGTGTGACTGGAGTGAAGTAGCACTTTGGTAGCTGAGCTGGACAGGATAAGTGGGGCCAAGTGTTGGACAGGCCACAGCGGAGAGTTGAGGTTTTTTGTGAAGGCAATGGGAAGGTAATGGAGCCTTTTGAATAGGGAAGAAACATGATTGATTTCAGCATTTGGTCACTCTGGCTGCTGTATGGGAAGGATTGCTAAGGGTAAGTTAAGAGTGGTCTCCCAGACACCATAAATAGGCCAGGAAGGTTGCAAGATGACAGTGGAAGTGGAGGTGGTGAAAGAGGTCACGATTATGACTGTAGCTGGAGGTGGAACTGGCAGAATTTGATGACAGACTGGATACGGGGGTGTGAGGAGAAAAAGAAAAGACAAACTTTCAAGTTTATGACAAGTGGAAGAATAGTGGTGACACTTATCAAGATAGAGAAGACTTTGGTGGAGCAGGTCTAGGAATGTGGAGAGAAGTGGCCATGGAACCAAGAATTCTTTTTTGAATATGCTAAACTTGAAATGTCTTCTAGCCATCCAAAAGGAGCTACAGAGCAGAGAGTCGGGTCAGAGTGTGCAGCTTGGAGAGGGGAGAAGGGTTGGAGAGCTAAATGTGGGGGTCCTGAGTGTGTAGCTGATACGTAAAGTCATGGAACTGGAGATCACCTAGGGAGAGAACGCACAGAGAGCTCTGGAAGGCCAGTACTTAGAGGTCCGGAAGGGGAGGAAGGAGCCTGCAAGGCTGATTGAAAAGCAGAAGCTAGTGAGACAGGAAGAAAGTATGGATGTTTACAGAAATGTTGAGAAAGAAGTAATTTGAATTATAAGACACGCTTCAGAACTGATGCTACAAAATACTTTAAAAACCTAATTGTGTAACTCAGCAAGTAACAGAGGAACAGAATATGCTACAACCTCTGGAACTCCACCTGAAACTATGGTTTAGCCATGGACCCAGTCTTGGATTTTAAGGGTGTGATATCTGTGATAAGTAGACCATAGGTGGTCTTTAAGATTTTATGTTCTCAGGGTAGTTGTTTGGCCATGGTGCTCTTTCACTTTTCTCTTTTCTGTCTATAAACTGAGATCCATAACTGGCTGACTTTATTCACACGAAGATTGTGAAAAGTCTCACATACTCACAAAAGAAAATGGACCACAATTTCCTTAACAATATAAAGGTGTTTAACATCAGGGTGAAACTTTACCCAATATTGTGTTCAGTATGGCTCTTACTTGGACCCTGAGTTCACCAGTCTGAGTTGTTATTTTGTGACACTAATAGGCTCTGTTCTAGACGAAAATGTGGGACAAAAACTAGTCTTAGCTGCTCCATATTGTTTCCAGGCACTTCGGGCCTTACTCTGTCAGGCTTCAAATGACTCTCCCGAGTCTGACTTCTCCAAGGGCCTCATGTGTTGACCACTTTCCCCAGATTTCTTCCCTCAGTGTATAGTAAGGCTGTTTCTTCAGGGCTGAGCCTTAGAGATGCGTGTTGTCAACTCCCTGTCCCTACACCCCTCACCCATCGGCACCGAGCCGTTGGGACCTGTGGCAGCAGTCCAGTCCTGAACCAGGGCTGTGAAGGCTCCGACTTCGGTTCCCACGCTTTCCACTGTCTGTGACAGTCTGTGTTCTCCAGTGCACCCGTCCCTGTTGTATGGCTGACACCTGATCCCAGTCTCTTCCAGCTGTGCCAAACTTTTTCAAGTCACAAGATACATAAATGAAATGACCTTTGGATTGGGAGTAAAAGACCTGGGTTCTGATGCTATGCCACTCTTACCCTTGAGCAGGTCACTTAAATGCAGAGTCTCCCTTTCCACTTTTGAAAAGCACACGGTCTAGATAAACTCGAAAGTCCTTCTCTCACAACAATACCACAATCTAATATTAGTAAATGTTAGTGGGCATAAATTGGGTTAATGTATTTCCTTTTCCGGGTCACTTATTTGAACTTTACCTTGGGTGCCCCGAAGAACTTTGTCCTCCCTTATTCCAAACGGCTTAACTCAATATTTACAGCACATAAATATTGGGGCAGGTCTATGGGGGCATATCACTTCAGATGGTTGAAACTATTAGTAGCCCTCAAGCCACCTTCCCCACTTATATCTGTGGACAGTCCTAACTGTGAGGGTCAGTTATTCAAATGGAAGGAATCGGGGATAGGTCAAAGAAGAACAATCTAATAAAAAAGCAATAGGTTTCAGGTTTATTAAGTACCCTCATTCCAGAGGAGAGCAACTTATGAAAAACAAAAAAACTGCAGATAACGGATTGTGACACCCCTCACTCCTGGCCTAGAAATGGCCAGACAAGGGTCCTTCCTCATGGACAAGGGTCAAAATAAGAGGAAAGTCATCACCGGATACCATAAGTCAAGCTCTCAGAGGGCAGAAAGAATCCTCCGTCTCTGCTAGATACAGAGGCATGTCCTAGATTTGTAGAGTCTGCCTGTCTCAGCATCTTAATGGTGAAGAGTGGGAACATTAAAAGCAAGGATCTGCAAATGCCACCCTTCTCCTTCTCTCTGCATCTGCAAAACCATCCATGCTCCACTTGTGACATCTTTAAGGCTGGATTTGGTGCTGCTCCCAAACATGCCAAAGGTCTAGAGAGAAACCCCCTTGAGGAGAATGGGGAGGAAAATGCCACTCCGGTGCTACTCCTCAAGACCTGGAAAAGGAAGAACAAGTGGAATTGTAGAAAAAGGAGTAGTCCTCTTGGGGAGAAAAAGGACATCCGCTATCTGTCCAATCCAAGATCAGACAAAGGGTGCCTGAGAAATAAGATAAATAATTTAAATATTTAGTTCTCCAGAATGTCTATAATTTGACAACAGGATTGATCTTCTAGCTCTTGAGGAGCTCTTTTTAATGAAACTTTGCATTTCTCCTCTCTGCTCTGGGGTGGGGGGGGATTCCAGGGTATCATTTGGCTTTGAATAAGCAGTCATTTTGGCCACCCATGATGGTTTGGAAAAGCCCCACTGCTGAGTTAATAGAATTCTTAAATGTGGATATCATCGACTTTCCATTTTCACCAATATTCAGAAACTTTCATTAATGTTAATGGAACTTGCATGTGATTTTCTTTCTTTTGTGGGCTTTCTGCAAAATATCTCTGTATACAATGCAGATGTTGGCTAAGTTTCAGGTTATGTTTCAGTTCTCCCATCTTTAAAATTCTCATTCTTAATTCAAAATTATTTTACTCTTTGTGTTAGGATTATAAGGCTCATGACAATGTGTGTGACTTGACATCTGAAACACAGTAGCTGGAATTCATGAGAAGCTGGGATACCAGTCATCCTGCATTAAAGTGAGGAAGCTCCCACTGTAGAAATTGCTTGAGTCTAAAGCATCTCTTTTAATGCTTAGAGTGGAGAAAATCCATCCAGGGTAAAAAGGACACTAAATTATGATGTAGATACTATTCTCATAACTACTCATGTTCTGAGACAGGGCTCTATGTACACATTGAAGAAAACTGATTAACTGGTAAGAAAGAGGAGAGATTATGAGGATGGATGAATGAAGATGAACAAGGTGGCAGCTGCCTTCCCATAACACTAACTGTAATAATTTGAAACCATGTGGTCATTTTTCTGCTCTGTAGAAACATACTTCAGAAAAAAACTATGTTTTAGTGGAATTCTCAAAACAAATAGACATAATCTAAATGCTTCTGCTAAACTCTTGGAAAAAATCATAACAGCAGAGATTTCAGATGGAAACAAAATACACCAAAGGAATTCATATTTTTAAAATCCAAGACCAACCCTGATGGACTACTGTTAAAAATATTACTATAACCTTCCCAACAAATTTTGTTATAGAATGTTACTTTAGAGTGTGGCAAAACAAACTTTTAAAACTGATCACTGGAATTTTTTTAAACAACTTAAAATTAAAAAAATTTTTTCAATACTAGAAGTTGGGTAAAACTTTTTGTTCTACTGTAAGCATGAATATGTTGTGCTTTGGGAATCTTAATTTTTTTTCTTTTTACAGCAAATGCTAAGTAAGCCAGAAGCAATTGCATTACAATGTGTATGTGAGAAAAACAGGAAAATTTACATTGGAAAGAAACCAAGATGTTTTTCAGAGTTGACTCTCTTCTTTTTGAATACAGCCATATGATTCATTTTTCTTTTTCTTTTTCTTACTAAAGCAGAGTAATTCTGGTTGCTCTGTTTTGCTGTCTTTGAGGGTTTGCTTCTAATCACTAGTCATAAGCAATTTGAAAATTTTCCTTTTTTTATTCCTATGGGAAAGCATTGGCCTGTCTGAAGCATGCTTTGCTTCAAAACTGACTAATGTCAAGATTATCTACATCATTAATGAACACAAGTGGCTTAAAATATTATACAGGGACACCTGCTCCTCTTAAAAGCTGGATCAGGAACATAGCAATGGGGAAAATAAGTCCATTCATAACAACAAATGAGCAACCATGGGAGAAAAGGGCTGAGATCTCTTTCTATTAAAGGAAAAGAACTATTGTTAGTCCTAGAACCCCAAGTATAAACTAGCTCCTGAGTCTCACTTCCACTGTCATTTTCCAAACCTTGGGAAAATGGACTTTCTAACCTGTTCATACTGAATGCACAAACATAATGGACTTTACTAAGTACATGCAACTGGTGTTATGATTACTCATCAACATCTCTAGCTAGAGGAGGATTTGAGTAGTACTATTTTATACAGGTCAAAGCCTCTTAAAAATAAACTCCAAAATACATAACAAGATACATGTGAAAACCTTTTCAAACATTAACAATGCAAGGCCAATGTAAGAAAGTGTTGTTTTATGTCAAATATAGGTAGAACATATGTCACGGGCTTGGGACTCATTTTTAGATGGAAATTTCAGTGATATTTATTCTAAATGAAAATAACCAGTACATATATTCTTTGCCACTGAATTTGAAGGAGACAGAGAGAGAGAAAAAGAAATAGAAATATTTAAGTTAGGACTCTGTTTTCGGACAACAGAAACCCAACTTCAACTAATTTAAGCAAAAAGGGTATTTACTGGCTCATATAAAATTGGAAATCCAGATGGAGGGCTGGACCCAAGGACTCTCAAGTGCCATTTGACCTCTCTATCTCTCTCTCAGCCTCATCTTTTCCACTACTGATGCTTTTTCTTCAAGACATAGGAAAGATGGCGTGTATTAGTCAGGGTTCTCCAGAGAAATAGAGCAATAGGATATGTATAGCTCCATCTATATACAGATACTGGATATATATAGAAAGATTTATTTTTAAGGAATTGTCTCATGTGATTAAGTCCAACTCTGCAGAGTGGGCTAGCAGGCTGGAGCCTTATGGAGGAGCTGATTTTGCAGCAAGTCCAAAGGCGTTCAGACTGGACAATTCCCTCTTTCTGTGGGGCGGTCAGGTTTTTCTCTATTCAGTCCTTCAACTAATTGGACGAGTCCCATCCACATTAATGAGGTCAATCTGTTTTTCTCAAGTCCACCTATTTAAATGCTAATATCATCCAAAAACACCCTCACAGAAACTTCCAGAATGTTCAACCATGTATCTGGGCACCATGGTCCAGCCAAGTTGGCACATAATATTAACCATCACATGTAACTCCCAACAATCCTAGGACTCAGCATTCCAAATTAGTAACTCAAGCAAAGAAAGCAAGCTTCTTTCTCCTAGTATGTGTATACCAACCCCCAAGAAAGCCCTGATTAACCATGCTTTTATCCCATGACCATCTCTGAGTCCAGAAATGTCCAGCCCTATGGTTGATAGACCCAGCAGAACCTATGGAATGGCAAAGAGACACTGCAAACCCTTTGTAACTATTTTGCCATATTATCCACTGAGCGCATGACTGTGTGGGACATACTAAGCCATTTTATAGATGGGCTGGGGCTGTGCAAATTCCCAACCTGTGCAGAGTTCACATTTTGGGGAAGGTATAGGTGCTAAAAGCTGTGGGATAAGAGGTAGGGGGTAGGATGGGCAGGGAAAATCTTTAAGTATGGGGGAAGGAAGTGTTTTTCAGTTATATAATCTATGACCCATTCATTGCTCACCAGCTAAATTCATCCCAATAGGAACACACTTGACAGCAATGGATGCTCTCCCCAAATTAGGTAGAATTGTTTGGCATTTTCTTTAGCTAGTGATAGGGCTTCTTCCCAGGTTTCAGCATGTGGATGTAATTTGAGAAGCAATATAATTACTTGTTCTTATTTTACAGCTATATATATTGGTATATTTGAAGAGTTGCTTAAATTTAGTTACTGATATCTATTCCATTGTGATATAAATATTGATGGTTTTATTTCCAGTTATTTGTATTTGATCTTTGAAATATGTTTATGCCAAGTCACCTGCATAGGAAAATAGGTAAGTATAGTCACCTATAGAAAAAATTTTCCCTCTCCATTTCAGATATACTAATGTATCTACTGAACAATTGATCATTTCTGTCTTACTTTGTAACGTATTGTTTCCTTTGTTCCTGTTGTGACCCACCTCTTTCATTCATGGGTTTATTCATTCATTGATTCAATCCCTACAATGTACCAGGCTCTGTGCAAGATGCTAAGGATACATGAATGAACAAGACAGGCATGGTTCATATATATCCTGTCAAGAAAGCTGGATTAGAACACGGCTTTCTGTGGACAGTATTTGGATGCATGTATTTGTGCCCTAACCTCACTCAGGCTCCTTCCAACCCTCACATTCTTATTTTCCTTTGCTCTACTTCTCTCATCTGTTTTGCTTTCCTTCCTCCCTCCTCCCTCCCTCCCTCCTTCCCTTCCTTCCTTCTTTCCTACCTTCCTTCCTTCTTTCCTCCCTCTTCCCACCTTCCTTCCTTCCTAATTTTTTGCAGTATTTTACTTATATTTGACAACAACCTACATCCTTTTTGGAAGGTGGCAGAATATAAATGAACCAACAGTTCTTATTTCACAGCATGAGTTCAGCTATTTTAGCCAATGCATTTAGTTAACATAATAAAATGCCCCATAACAGAATCCTTTCAAAGCATTGTGTAAGTGGATAGGGCACCTGGGAGAGCCTGTGTGATCCTTTAGTCTAGGTTCTAGTTCCCAGAGTGGGCAAAATCAGACAGGCAAGCCACTTACAGGGATGGTTCTCAAATTTAAATAACAATCGCCTTTCTTTTAAAAGGAAATAATTATCATAAACCTTCATTATTGACTTATTTTTATTATAATGTTACTTAAATATGTAAAGTCATAAAATGAGATATAAACTCCTTATATATATAATTGTTATACAACTATAAAGTCAGAACAAATTTAGTAATTAAATACAAACAAGGCTATGTAATTTAAATATGCAAATAAACTAAGATGTGACGAAGAATGCTGTTTTGCTGAAACTACATTCCAAGCAGCCTCAGATCTGATTTAATATCTTTTTTTGGTTCCTTTTTGTGACTTGTACTGTACTAATGCGGCTTCAATAGTACTGCCACTAATAGCATATACACTTTTCAAGACAGTATTAATACTGTCAAGACTTTGTTTTTATTTCAATAAAATGATATCTTATACATAAGCAAAACCGTGAGAAAGAAATCCATGAACTTCAAATTTAAATGTAGAAGGATTAAAGATGGCGGTGTGAGAGGTGAGACACAGGCTTCCTCCTAAAACTGCATATAATACAAAAATATAATTAATACAACTAATCCTGAAAAAGCAACAGGAAAGAGGACTGCGCCAGACAGCATATACCTGGAGAAAAGAGTAGACCTCACAGAACAGGGCAACGTACCAAAGCAGTGGCCCCAGCAGGACCCAAGCCCTTTCCCCACCCCAGGTACCCAGCGGGAGGAAGAGAAACAGAGCAGGGAGGGAGTAGAGGCCTGGCACTGCTGAATACCAAACTCTGGAGATGTGCTCTGGGTGCACAAATCTACATTTCATGGTGCTTGTGTGATACTCTTGTGATTACAGGGTTGGAAAGCTAAGACAGGCAGAAATCCTGGAGAGATGGAGATTCCAGCCGCTTGTGGAAAGCAGGTATCCATATATGGCTGCCCTGAGACAAAAGAAAGGCAGACAGTCTGACAGACTGCCTAAAAAGGAAGCCCTTAGCAAGAGGGCTGCTAAAGGGGCAAGGATTGCACAGAGCTTACTGCTCAGGAGAAAGGACAGGCAGACAAAATTGTCCGAGTGCACTCTGCCCAGCAGGTTGGGAGCTTTGCCATACAGACTCTCATATTTAAGGAGGAAAAAGAAATCTTCCTCCTTAGACGATCTTCAGGTGCTCCAGCTCCCTGGCTGGCTACACAGCTCCAAGGACCCCCTCTGTTATACACAGCTTACAGCGCCTTTCTCCCGGCCAGCCCCACCTAGCTCACAAACCGGCAAACCCTACCCTGGTGTTAGGCCAGCCAGAGGGAAGATCTGTCCACAGCAACTACAAACGCAAAGCACAGAGGCTTATACCTGTGTGCTCAGCCCTGTGGTTCAGGCAGTGGAGACAGGCATAGCAGCCAGGAAGCAGGAAACAGCTCTTTCCTCCCCCAGGCACCAATTCCACTCCCCTGAGACCACCGACATTGCTTCAGGGGCTGAGCAGCTCCAGGGAGTAGAGCTTCTGGGCACTAGACGGCGCCATATACAAATATGAAACACCAAAGGAATCTGGTTGAGAGTAAAATTATTAATACCACTCCTGAGAAAGATTTAAATGACATTGACATAACGACTCTTCCTGAAAGGGAGTTCAAAATAAAAATCATTAACATGCTCATGGAGGTACTGAAAGACATTCAAGAACTCAGGAATGAATTCTGGTAGGAGATCAAATTGTTGAAGAGCACAATGGAGGGTATTAAAAGCAGATTGGATATGGTGGAGGAGACGATAAATGAAATAGAAACTAGAGAAGAGGAATAAAAAGAAGCTGAGGCACAGAGAGAAAAAGGATCTCTAACAGTGAAAGAATATTGAGAGAACTGTGTGACCAATCCAAATGGAACAATATTCGCATTATAGAGGTACCAGAAGAAGAAGAGAGAGAAAAAGGGATAGAAAGTGTCTTTGAGGAGGTAATTGCTGTAAACTTCTCCAATCTGGGGGAGGAGATAGTCTCTCAGATCATGGAGGTGCACAGATAACCCAACACAAGACATATAGTAATTAAAATGGCAAAGATCAAGGATAAGGACAGACTATTAACAGCAGCCACAGAGAGAAATAAGACCACATACAAAGGAAAGCCCATCAGGTTATCATCAGACTTCTCAACAGAAACCTTACAGGCCAGAAGGGAGTGGCATGATGTATTTAAAGCAATGAAGCAGAAGGGTCTTGAACCAAGAATACTTTATCCAGCAAGATTATCATTTAAATTTGAAGGAGGGATGAAACAACTTCTAGATAAGCAAAAGCTGGGAGAATTTACCTCCACAAACCATCTCTACAGTGTATTTTGGGGTGACTGCTATAGATGGAAGTGTTCCTAAGGTTTAATAGATGTCACCAGAGGTAATAAAACCACAGTAAAGAAAGTAGAACAGCTAATTACTAAGCAAATGCAAAAATTAAAATAACTATCTCCAAAGTCAATCAAGGGATAGACAAAGAGTACAGAATATGATACCTAATATATAAAGAATGGAGGAGGAAGAAAGAGGAGAAAAAAAAAAGAAAGAACCTTTAGATTGTGTTTGTAATAGCATATTAAGTGAGTTAAGTTAGACTCTTAGATAGTAAGGAACTCAACCTTGAACCTTTGGTAACCATGAATCTAAAGCCTGCAGTGGCAATAAGTACATAGCTATCAATAATCACCCTAAATGTAAATAGTCTGAATGCACCAATCAAAAGACATAGAGTCCCTGAATGGATAAAAAAACAAGACCCATCTATATGCTGCCTACAAGAGACTCACTTTAAACCCAAAGACATACACAGACTAAAAGTGAAGGGATGGAAAAATATATTTCATGCAACTAATAGGGAGAAAACAGCAGGAGTTGCAGTACTTGTATCAGACAAAATAGACTTCACAACAAAGAAAGTCACAAGAGACAAAGATGGGCATGACATAATGATAAAAGGGTCAATCCAACAAGAAGATATAACCATTATAAATATCTATGCACCCAACACAGGAGTACCTACATATGTGAAACAAATACTAACAGAATTAAAGGGAGAAATAGAATGCAATGCATTCATTCTAGGAGACTTCAACACTAAACTCACTCTGAAGGACAGATCAACCAGACAGAAAATAGGTAAGGAGACAGAGGCACTGAGCAACACAACAGAACAGATGGACCTAACAGACATCTACAGAACTCTACACCCAAAAGCAGCAAAATACACATTCTTCTCAAGTGCACATGGAACATTTTCAAGAATAGATCATATACTAGGCCACAAAAAGAGCCTCAGTATATTCAAAAAGATTGAAATTGTACCAACCAGTTTCTCAGACCACGAAGGTATGAAACTAGAAATAAATTACACAAAGAAAATGAAAAATCCCACAAACACATGGAGGCTTCACAACATGCTCCTAAATAACCAGTGGATCAATGACCAAATAAAAACAGAGATAAAACAATATATGGAGACAAATGACAACAATAATTCAACAACGCAAAATCTGTGGGATGCAGCGAAGGCTGTGTTCAGAGGAAAGTATATTGCAACACAGGCCTACCTCAGGAAAGAACATATGAGCAGTCTAAACTCACAGTTAATGACACTAGAAAAAGAAGAACAAATGAAGCCCAAAGTCAGTAGAAGGAGGGACATAATAAAGATTAGAGCAGAAATAATTAAAGTCAAGAAGAATAAAACAATAGAAAGAATCAATGAAAGCAGGAGCTGGTTCTTCAAGAAAATAAACAAAACAGATAAACCCTTAGCCAGACTTATCAAGAAAAAAAGAGAATCTACACACATAAACACAATCAGAAATGAGAAAGGAAAAATCACTACGGACACCACAGAAATGCAAAGAATTATTAGAGAATACTATGAAAAATTATATGCTAACAAACTGGATAACGTAGAAGAAATGGAGAACTTTGTAGAAAAATACAATCTCCGAAGGCTCACCCAGAAAGAAACAGAAAATCTGAACAGACCAATTACCAGCAAAGAATTGAATTGGTAATCAAAAACCTACCTAAGAACAAAATGCCTGGAACAGATGGCCTCACTGCTGAATTTTATCAAACATTTAGTGAAGACCTAATACCCATCCTTCTTAAAGTTTTCCAAGGAGTAGAAGAGGAGGGAATACTTCCAAACTCATTCTATGAGGCCAGCATCACTCTAATACCAAACCTGGGCAAAGACACCACAAAAAAAGAAAAGTACAGACCAATATCCCTGATGAACGTAGATGCAAAAATACTCAACAAAATATTAGCAAACCGAATTCAAAAATACATCAAAAAGATCATCCATCATGATCAAGTAGGATTCATCACAGGGATGCAAGGATGGTTAAACATTTGAAAATCCATCAACATCATCCACTACATCAACAAAAAGGACAAAAACCACATCATCATCTCCATAGATGCTCAAAAAGCATTTGACAAAATTCAACATCCATTCATGATAACAACTCTCAACAAAATGGGTATAGAGGGCAAGTACCTCAAAATAATAAAGGCCATAAATGACAAACCCACAGCCAACATTATACTTAACAGTGAGAAGCTGAAAGCTTTTCCTTTAAGATCGGGAACAGACAAGGATGCCCACTCTCCCCACTTCTATTCAACATAGTACTGGAGGTCCTAGCCACAACAATCATACAACACAAAGAAATAAAAGGCATCCAGATTGACAAGGAAGAAGTTAAACTGGCCCTGTTTGCAGATGACATGATATTGTACATAAAAAACCCTAAAGAATCCACTCCAAAACTACTAGATCTAATATCGGAATTCAGCAAAGTTGTGGGATACAAAATTAATATGCAGAAATCTGTGGCATTCCTATACACTAACAATGACCTAGCAGAGAGAGAAATCAGGAAAACAATTCCATTCACAGTTGCATCAAAAAGAATAAAATACCTAGGAATAAACCTAACCAAGGAAGTGAAAGACCTATACTCTGAAAACTACAAGACACTCATGAGAGAAATTAAAGAAGATACCAATAAATGGAAACACATCCCATGCTCATGGATAGGAAGAATTAATATTGTCAAAATGGCTATCCTGCCTAAAGTAATCTACAGATTCAATGCAATTCCTATCGAAATATGAACAACATTCTTCAACGAACTAGAGAAAATCGTTCTAAAATTCATATGGAACAAAAAAAGACCCTGAATAGCCAAAGCAATCCTGAGAAGGAAGAATAAATCTGGGGAGATTATGCTCCCCAACTTCAAGCTCTATTACAAAGCCACAGTACTCAAGATAATTTGGTACCGGCACAAGAACAGACCCATAGACCAATGGAACAGACTAGAGAGGCCTGATATAAACCCAACCATATATGGTCAATTAATACATGATAAAGGAGCCATGGAGATACAATGGGGAAATGACAGCCTCTTCAACAGCTGGTGTTGGCAAAACTGAACAGCTGTATGTAAGAGAATGAAGCTGGATCATTGTCTAACTCCATACACAAAAGTAAACTCGAAATGGATCAAAGACCTGAATGTAAGTCATGAAACCATAAAGCTCTTAGAAGACAACATAGGCAAAAATCTCCTGAATATAAGCATGAGCAAATTCTTCCTGAACGCATCTCCTCGAGCAAGGGAAACAAAAACAAGTATGAACTCATGGGACTACATCAAACTAAAAAGTTTCTGTACGGCAAAGGACACGACACCATCAACAGTACAAAAAGGCATCCTACAGTATAGGAGAATATAGTTGTAAATGACATATCCAACAGTGGTTCACATCCAAAATATATAAAGAACTTACATGCCTCAACACCCAAAAAGCAAATAACCCGATTAAAAAATGGGCGGAGGATGTGAGGAGACAGTTCTCCAAAGAAGAAATTCAGATGGCCAACAGACACATGAAAAGATGCTCCACATCACTAATCATCAGGGAAGTGCAAATTAAAACCACAATGAGATATCACCTCACACCAGTAAGGATGGCCAGCATCCAAAAGACTAAGAACAACAAATGTTGTCAAGGATGTGGAGAAAGGGGAACCCTCCTACACTGCTGGTGGGAATGTAAGCTAGTTCAACCATTGTGGAAAGCAATATGGAGGTTCCTCAAAAAACCAAAAATAGAAATACCATTTAACCTGGGAATCCCACTCCTTGGAATTTACCCAAAGAATACAACTTCTCAGATTCAAAAGGACATATGCACCCCTATGTTTATTGCAGCACTTTTTACAATAGCCAAGATATGGAAGCAACCTAAGTGTCCATCAGTAGATGAATGGATAAAGAAGATGTGGTACATACACAGAATGGAATACTATTCAGCCATAAGAAAAAAGCAAATCCTTCCATTTGCAACAACATGGATGGGGCTGGGGGATATTATGCTCAGTGAAATAAGCCAGGCGGAGAAAGACAAGTGCCAAATGATTTCCCTCATTTGTGGAGTATAACGATGAAGCAAAACTGAAGGAACAAAATAGCAGCAGACTCACAGACTCTAAGAAGGAACTAGTGGTTACCAAAGGGAGGGGTGTGGGAGGGCGGGTGGGGAGGGCGGGAGAAGGGGATTGAGGGGTATTATGATTGGCACACATGGTGTGAGGGGTCACCGGGAAAACAGTGTAGTACAGAGAAGGCAAACAGTGAATCTGTGGCATCTTACTACACTGATGGACAGTGACTGCATTGGGGTATGGGTGAGGACTTGATAATATGGGTAAATGTAGTAACCACATTGTTTTTTCATGTGAAACCTTCATAAGAGTGTATGTCAATAATACCTTAATAAAAAAAATTTCAGTGTAGCTCTGTACAGCTGTCTTGTTCTCTGGAAAATAAAATTAACATCACAAGGTAGTTGGAATGTACATTAAATGGATAACAAATCCTGTACTGCTTGAATGAGAACCAGGAAAACGCTTCAGTATGTATTTATTATTATGCTTGTTGCTAATGAATTTTTACAATGATGGGATCTGCTTACAAGAGGAATACATACTGACTGCAGAAGAGCAGATTCTTTTGAATGTAAAACTTTGACTATGGGATCAGTAAATCAACCCTCTCAGCACTTTCCTCCTTTCAAAGTCCTGCAAAATTTTTGTCCGCATAGCATCCTCATTGGAAGTAAAAGGATTGCATGGATATGCTCAGAGTTCCATGAGATTCTGGTAATAGTAATCCTTTTTTAAGATTGTCATTGGAATTAAAATGTAATATTCGATTTTTTTTTAAAAAAGACCCTGGGCTCTGAGAAAACATGTGCAGGCCACAGCTTGAGAAAAACGGCCTTATAGGATGCTTCTCCGCTGGGCCAACCCCTGTGAGGTAGAGCAGTGTCACAGGGCTGGGACAGAGAGGCCATCTCCAAGCCCCAAGTCCAGGTTTTTTCCTCTTCTTTTCTAGCTCACCAATTGGCACCCTTTGCCTCAGTCTGTGGGTGGACCAGCCTCTGGTGCATCAGCTCCTGCCCCAGGTGGAGAGGGTTCATTGTCCACCTTTACTAGGCAGTCTGGCGAAAAGAATGGCCGAGGAATTCTCAGGCAGTGCTTCTCACACTTTAACACGCACACAAACCCTGTAGGTGTGCTGACCTGCAGATTCCGGCTCCGTCTGTGGTGAGGCTTGCAATGGCGTTTGTAACGAGCTCCCAGGATCCATCCAGTGCCTCTGGTTTGTGGCCACGCCGGGAAAGCTGGAGTCCAAGGCCTGCTGGCGGTCTTCTAGGTGCACCTTACAAGGGGCACTTCCATTTTTTTGTACCAAGTTACTGGAAAGTTGCCTTAACGCTGTGTTTTGCTTGGAATGAAGGCATTTCAGTTTCTATGAAATGGAGCAGAGAGTTATTAAGTAGATTAAACAGATTTCTAGTCTTTTCAATCTGAGGGAAAGCAAAGTTTTACTAGGCCCGAAGGATCTTTATATTATAGGAATTTTTCATACCACCAGTTAGTATGAAGTTTTTATAAGATTAACAACCAAAGAATAAATATATCAAACTCTAGAAAACCTGAATTACTAATAATTCTACTTGGTGGTAAATCAATAAATTGAATAATTTAGAAGTGACCTGAGTGATTTGCTTTTCCTTTTGGGTTGGATTTCACTGATGGCCAGATAGCTTTAGTGTTCCATTATATACGCTTATTCCCAGCCTAATATTCATGGCTAGAAAATATTTATGCTATATAGTATTGGAAGGGCCTCAGGACAATCTTATCGCCCCTTTGTGAAACCTATGAAAACGATCTTGTATGAGCTACAAAAGCAGTTGGCTGAGAGTGACAAAAACCCAATTCACTGTGGTTTTAAGAAGTGGTGGATTACTTTCTTCACAGAGCAACAGCCTGGAAGTAGGCAGACGTGGCAGGGTCAGCCCCCCACGGATGGCGGGGTCACTGTCCCGGCAATCCTCCTGGTCTTTTCCTCATCATCACAAGATGGCTGCCTATGTTTTCTGTGTCAAATTTGCATTTAAGGCAGGAAGAAGGATAAGGACAGCATCCCCCTTCTCCGCCGCTGATTTAACCAGGACAACGAAACATTTCCCAGACACTCCCCACACACTCCCGCTGACACACCGTTGGCCAAAATTTTGTCACATGACCAGCCCCTCCCCAGCCCCTACTAATGGTGGCGAGGCAGAAATTTGAGAATAGATAATGCAGTAGCCATTCAATTACTTTTTAACCTCAGACTTCTCTTCTGTTTAACTGGAAAGCAGAATATTATTTAACTTTTCTTTTTATGCTGCCTTTCTGTTGGTAGAAATTTTGGTGTTTTAAAAAGTATGAGAGATACATGAAATTCCTGAAAAGAGCCTCAGGATCCCAAGATTTCTGATTATTATGAAAAGTGGAACATCAAAGAAGTCCATTACTGGAAGCCCCTTCTAAAAATATGTAAAGTTGTCCTAAGGTAGAAAGCTCAGAGGGTCATCAGTAAAGTCATGGAGGCATCCTTATGGTCTCGTCCCCACCAAGGCTGCATAATTTAGGAGGGAAGATTTTCTTTCCTTTACTTATGACAGATTTGGGGCTTTTAAAAAGGGAGTTTCCAGAAATACAGTGTAACCCATAGGGCAGAGCTCCCCTCTCCCGGTTCCTGGGTCTTCGCTGATCTTATCCCAGCAGGCCGCTGCTCCCAGTGAGTCCACATACTGCTGGAGACGTCAGCGCAGCAGCATGTCCATTCCTGCGTGCCCCAGGGAAGACCACCTTCCTTCAACATCTAAGAAAGAACTGCAAAGATTCCAGCACTTGGTCAGCCTCTGATTCCCTGACCTCATCTTCACTTTGGTACTTTGACATGACACAGTTGTTCTTCGCATTAAACTTTGCATATCTGACGTATTTGTTTTGAACTGGCCCTGGATTCTTGGCTTTAACTCTCCTCAATTTCAAATTCTGCTTACAAACACCAAGGTTCTTAGTGACTATTTCTAAGAAATGATTCACTTGGCTCCTATGCATTTGTGTGTGTGGAAGTCTCCTGCTTTCCAGTTTTACTAAGAGTTGTGCATTTCTTATCTTTCTGCAGAACTAAGAGAATGGGTGGCTGCTGTTATGATTTTGGGCTAACCTATGAATGGATTCCTCAGTTTCCTTGGACAGCAGTGCTGTGCAGGATGCTGGTATTCCGAGTCGTAATTCCTGGCCTGGTCCCTACCACTCCCAGATGTCAGCCTCAAACAGGACGGGAAATAATTAACCGTATTTTGAGCCATCATGTCTAGAACCTGTGTTACTGAAGAATTGCTGGACTGTAATCACACAAAATTGTAATTTCAAAAAAGGAGAAAGGCTAATAAAACAAAATTTTATATGTAATAACATCTTTTTGACCGAGTTTAATGAGTTATTGTTCCAGAAATTTCTATGTTTTAAAGATGCAGAAAGAATTCAGGTATAGGACTAAATGCCAAGAGTCTGGATCTTGGGGCACCGGATTAAAGAGAGAGGTTTAAGCAGGGAGTCTTATGTGGGCCCTTTAATCATGCAGTGTAGATAGAGCAAAGTCTGCTACTTTCCCAGTCATTACAAGACATGGCCCCACCATACAGTGTGATCAGAAAGATGTCGCTGTGAGGGGACCTAGTCCAGAATAGCCTGAAATACCCCAAGTGTCTGGGGCTGGGGGCGTTGAATTGCAAGGAAATGGCATTAAAGGAAAAGGTGAGAATGTGAATCTGCTTCTCAGCTTTCCTTGGAAATAGCTCTGATAGTTTCTTTTACTACATACTTTCAGACGGCAAAGACTGTAATTTCTGTGGAAAGAAAGAAAAACTATGAATTAGAAATCAGACTTCACCTCATCTTTCTGACCTAGTAAATTTTTAAAAAGTGGATCTGGAAGGACTCAACCTTTGTGCGTTACTTAGACAACACTAAATGTCTCCATTTAATGAATGCTTATGACGGTGATAGTGATGAAAACATGAGTACTTCTTCCTAAACAAAAGGCATTTCATTCACAAATCAGTTACAAAGAATATGAACCAGGTATTTATAGATCGAAAGAAACTTAGAAAGGGTAGTGTCAAGATACTTGGAGATGACCAAAATTGGATGACTACTTAAATACATAAAAGTGGTAAAAATTACCCTTGCTCCTTGGAGCAGCAGCCCCAGCCAGCTTTGGAGCAAGGAAACGATAGGTCTCTAAGCACACTATTGTGATGAGCCACAGCGGGTGACTGGTCTCGTGCCGCCTTTCAGAGCGTTCATACGTGTGTGTGTGTGTGTGTGTGTGTGTGTGTGTGTGTGTGTGTGTGTGCTGAAGGGCCGAGAGGCGGATGCAAGCACAGCTGGGGTTTGGGTGGGGTCTCCCCTCTCCCCCCAGCCCCCCGCCCCTATCCAGCTTGCTCCTCAGAACTCCTTGGAGTCCTGAAGTCATAACCTTTGCTTTGGAAAAGACATTAAAGTTTCCCTAGTGAGGTGGTTCCTCAACTCTGGAGGATGAGACCCCTTTTAGCCTTAAAAAAAAAAAAAAGAAAAAAGCTTCAAGGATCTCCATATAACAGTCGTTGTTCTTTTAATATCTGTACTTTGAGAAAATGGAAAATGGCAAAGGACTTTTATAAATTCAGTGACATTCATAATTAATTTGCACTTTGTTAATCATACTAGTGTCTACAAAATTTGGAAAGGAAGAGTAAATACACTTGCCAGATATATTTTCATCCCATCCAAAGCAATGCTTGTGCCCACGAATTCACAGACCTCATAATAATTCCACTGCTCATCCCCATCCCTGGACATCTTTGATTCACAGATGGAGAAACCCCACTTCAGGCAAATTGCCCTTTTGATACACTACAACAATCTCTTCAAGTTACTATCCAACCTGTACTTGCTATCCTTCAGGGCGGGACACTCACTGCTCAGAAAGGTGTCTAATGCTGTCTGTGAATTGTTCTATTAGACGATTGGACTTTATCATCTTGACCTCAAGTTCTTTTTATTGGCATACCTGGCTTCTAGCTATTTCTTTGGTCACACAGGCAAATCTAGCCCCTCTTCTGCATACAGTCCTTCTAAACTGGAGGCACGCCTGAATCTTCGCTGAGCTGTCTCTGCTCCAAGCGAAACTGACCTGGGTCCACATGAAAGACAATGCGGTTACATTCACCCATATTATCGAGTATGTGTTTCTAGGTTAGTGTTTTCCTGAAACTGTTAGATTTTAGTTCTTGACAGCCCTGTGATGATATTACCACTGAATGCAGCCCTCTTTCCTTTCCCACCACCATCTTTCACCCTTAAATTCACCCTATGGTAATGGAGCATTTATTCTCCTGGCTGTAAGATGCTACACTAGAAAGGGGGCAATTCAAATTTTGCTGCATGAGGGTAGAAAACAGATAAGATTTTGTTTTTCTGTGATCCAGAACAAGAATCTAAAGGAAAAACATTTCATTGATTTGTTTTCAACTTAACCACTTCCACTTCCAATTTCATTAGCTTATCGTTGCACTGTGCAGAGTGGCATGTGGCAGGAGCCTAGGTGCTCGACCGGGAGATCTACTTTCAAGTTCACCTGCTGCCTCAATGACTTTTGGAAAGCCCTTAACTGCTCAGAATCCATGTCTTCATCTGTAAAATCAATAGAGCAATTCAGAAGCCCTTAATCTGCATAACACTTTAGTTTTATAACTCGTTTCCCCACCTGTTGTCTCACCTAATGCTCGGCTACCTCCCCGGGCTCTCCGTGAGCACTGTGAAAGGCAGAGATACTAGAAAGGCGCTACGTGGCCCTCTTCCCAGCGGCTGCTTCCGTCTCACACTGGGGCTCTTGCCACGCAACTTGTTTCCAGTTCTCACATTCCCTGATGCTTGGGTTGGCATTTTATCATTTCCCTTAAATCTTCTCTGTCCCACCTCCTACCCCCTAGAAAGATATATCCCCCTTCTTCAGTAAGAAAATGGAGGTTGTTTAGTCTAAACTTCAGCTTCCTTCCCCTCTGTTGTTGAAGGGAATGATGTCTTTACCCATCTTTTCCTCCTTCCTTAATTCTTTCCAGGGCAGATCCATCTCCCTGTGGTCTTGATCCTTGATTCACCACTCATCTCCTCTCCCCCTCCTCTCCCCACAGGCATTTCTCTCACCTTAGGAATGATGAATTTCTACCATCCTAAAGTTAAACACACCATTTTTCACTGGCTGTTCCCACCTTGCTCTCTGCCTGTCATTGCTGTTGACCAGACCTGGGGCCCTGTGTCCCTGGGACAGAGTTGCTGCCCAAGCCTCATGTCCTCTCCATCTGTCACTGTCCTGGGGCTCCCCGGTTCCGATGAGGCCCTCCCTTGTGCCACAGTCCTCCTCAGGACACTGAGTCTCCCCAGCTCTGAGCTGGGGGCACGGGGCCCATGGCCCCACTTGTCGCAGTTGACTTTCTCCCCTGGACCTGGAGCCTCTGTTTAACTGCAGTGGGGAAGACCTGCCCCTGAGGACAGAGCTCTGATACAAGGTGGAATACTACAGAAGAAAGAGCAAGGGCTGTGAGTTTCCAGAAACGTGGGCTCCAGTTCTGTCCTGCCACTGCTGGACTTAGCAGTCACTTGGCCTCTCTGAGCCTCACTTTCCTCAGGTTTAAAATGCACTTTGCAAAGTTGTTCTGAAGGTCAAATGAGATGTGGGTATGTAAGAAAGTGTGGACGTGAAGCCACATAAAAAGCACTTAAGAAATGGCAGCTCTTGTTAGAGCTCACTTGTCCTGACTGTAGAACACTGATGCAACACCCCCACTCCCACCCCGCCAGCCTGACCTCCATCCCTTCCCTCCACCAGCCAACCTCCCAGAGCCCAGGCTGCATGACGAGCTCTCTCCCTCCAGACAATACTGCCGGCCTGTGTGACAGTTTAAACGCTAACTGCCCCTCCACCCTACATTCCTCCTCTTTTCCCCCACAACTGTTGAATTCCCCAACAGGTGTGTTTCCAGTCTCTGTTTTGCCAGAGTAAGTGGACCAGCTTGACACAAAACCAGCTGAGTCTTTCACACATCATTCTGCAAACTGGCTTTCAAAATCTCTCCTAAACTACTTTCTCTCTCTGCCTTTTCTTGTGCCCACTTCCCTAGTAGCCCCTCTGTCTTTATATTCTACTTTCTTGTTTAAGCAATCTCATACACTTTAACAACTTTAACCATTACCTGTATGCTGATGTACACTATCTCCCTAACTCCAGAACTAGAAGCCTTCAAACTGTACACCTCCTCCAACTGTATCTTGTTTCTTCCAATTTAACTCTGCAAGTGGAACCACCACCCACCCACCTGTATCAGAGCAGAAAATTCAGTTACCACTGACTCCACCTCACCTACTGCCCCAATTCTCATTCCATTATCTCTACCTTTTATCAATTTCCCATCTTTTTCACTATGCTTAGTTCAGACTCTTACAATGAATCCAGTCTCAGTGACCACCAAACTGGAGTCCCCAGAGCCACCCTCTCTCTGGGGCCCTGTAAATTTAGAGAATTTACACTGCCTTGCTTAAATGTTTCTGACAAGTCTCCTTTGCCAAAGTCATCAATCGAGCATTCCATATCCTTCACAGTCAGGCCCCGACTTGTCCTATGATGCTCGTCCCTTGCTAAAATTCCCCTGGACCATGGTTGAGGTGGGTACAGCCTCTGTTTAGTTCTCAATTTCAGTTCATCAGCTGATCAACTGATATTCACCCAGGTTCTTTCCTCTACCAAACAGCCCAGTTCTGCTTGAATTGTTTAGCATATGCAGGGGATTCAAACCCAGAAAATATCTTTTGGTGGATATTTTAAGTCCTCAAATGACATAAACACTCTACAGAGTAATCACAAAGTTTATAAAATTTCAGAGGAAACCTATAATTATCTGATGGCATCTCAGAAATGTTTGAAAAAATAATGGCATAATGATATTAGCAGAGCAATTCTTAAAGCTTTCTCCAGTTAACACTGAACTCTTATTTATCCAAGCTACAGGAAGGAAATAGCACAAATAACTCATAGCATTCAGTATAGAAATACACATAGTTTGTTGTAAAATGCATTATATATTTTTCCCATCTTGCAGAGGAACTTTTCTAAGGAAGCTTTTGTTAGGTTGATAAAATTAATTTCCAATCCCCGATATCAAGCAGATAATGCTAAATTGGGGAATGACTCAAAAGTATGGGAATTTCAGGCATTAAGCTGACTGGGAGGCCACATTTACTACAGATAACATGATTTACAACTCTGATTTGGACTGAGAATGAGCTTTTCTGTCCTCACTTGGCTTTTGATTTGCTTATATTTTATGCAGTCATGTCTTATGTCATAGCTAAAGATTGTCATTAATGCTACATGAGAAACTAGCTTCCTGATATAGACTCTATACCGCTAGGAATGCGGAAAGTTGGTGAATTTCTTTCTCCTTCTGTATGGGTCAGATGTAAAGCACATCATACAGCAGGGTCTACAAAATATATTCATTGTTGAAATGAGAGGTGATTCTATTTATACTCACTTTCACTTTAATTGCAAATTGTTAGTGCAGGAATTTCCACAAAAGGGTTATGCAAGCATGCCCAATTGCTTGAAATATTTTCCACTTCTCTGACTTCCCATGGGAAAAGTCACTAGGTTGCATTTGCGGCATCTCAGTTGGTTCATGCCGCCTGATTGGGAGTTAGAAGCTTTAAACTGTACTTGTTTGCAGAGTGACATCCAGAATCGGAGCTCGTCTCTCCATTCCCAGCTAGAATCTGGAAGAGTGTAAATTACCCATGTAAAATGCAACTTGAATGAAGGCAGTAAACATCCGACTTCTGTCTGTTTGTTCACTGTCCCATTATACTTCTTTCTTTTTTCCTCCGGTATTTTTTTTTCTTATTAAGGTATCATTGATATACACTCTTATGAAGGTCTCACATGAAAAACAATGTGGTTATTACATTCACCCATATTATCGAGTCCCCTTCATACCCCATTGCAGTCACTGTCCATCAGTGTAGTGAGATGCCAAGAGTCACCACCTGTCTTCTCGGTGCTACACTGTCTTCCCCGTGACCTCCCCCACACCATGCCATTACACTTATTTCTTAAAATAATTTTTTAAAAAGATTTGAACTGTTTGCTAAGTGTTTCATCAGGAAGACAAGTATACTTCTGTGTTCTTTAAAGAAGGGGTTCACATCTCATTTGGGAGAAATATACACTTGGGCAGAAGCACCTGATCACTCTGTCCCATCTGTCAGAGCCACCTAAATGCAAACACAGGCCCTTCTGAAATATAGTATATGAATGCAAAACAGTTAATTAAAGCTCAGGGGAAAATAGTTGTTTAAAGGTGTACACTCCAGTCAAGAAGTAAAACTCTTAATGTGATCTTGCTTTGATTCTCTTTAGGGCTTTCTAACATACCCTCATCCACGTACCTATGCAAATTTCATTTGTCTTAGTCTTCAATTTCTGCCTTCTAACATTCAATGTAATTTAAACTAGGCAGGGGAAAAGCCAAAGTCAGCAATTCTTTGCCTTTTAAACTTGAGTGAGTGTGTAAATTGCTGGAGTTCTTGTGACAGTGCAGGTTCTGATTCAGCAGGTCTGAGGTGGGGTCTGGGAAGCTGCATTTCTAGTAAGCTCCCTAGATGTTCTAATGCTACTGGACCCAGACCAAATTTGAGTAGGAAGGCTCTATATACTATTAGACACTCTCCTTGATGTGAATTTAGACTTCATCTTCTCTGGATTCCTGTACAAACTTGTCTCCATCTCATTTGCTTAATACAGTGGACACACATCCCAGATTATTTTGCCTGCTTCACCTCTTCTCAAATCTGCTTTTCTCCTTGTCCTTGTTGCTATTTCGTCTGGAATCCTTAAGAAAATACATCAGTGTCTAGGGCTCCAATAGATCACATAAAGAGTATGTTCAAGGTGCGGTCCCTCGTGACAGTTTTAGAAAAAAAATGACACACATCTTTTCTTTCCAGTTATAACCGAACTGTGCCGAGGCAGTGCACTGTTTTGAAAAATGCACTTGGTGGGTAGGGATGTGTCCCAAACTCCCTATGGGTCTTAAGATCACGTGCCTCAGTTTCTTTTTCAGTAAAAAATGACAGAGATGAATTTGATGATCTCTAAGCCCCCTTCCTACTCTAATCCTTCATAATTCTGAGAGTTGGTCTTTTAACCATCTGTATGCATTCCTGTTGGCTTAAACCAATGGATACTCTTTTAAGAAGGCCGTTCTATTAATGTTGAACCCTGGTGAGCACATCAGATTCAACTCACGCTTCTTGTGCTCCCAAGAGCATATTACTCTACCCATAAGAATAGCATGATGACATTATATTTTATTAGCTTATACCCATCAGCCTTTATGGCTGGACTTTAAGTGTCTGAGCCTAAGCTCTTCACGAGGAAGGGAGGCTGCCATGTGGATAGCACCTAGTTGCCAAGACCACTGGGCTTGGCTGGACAAAGCAAAAATTTACCCAAAGCACATGAAATCAGCCTAACCCAAAACAAGAAGGAAGGGAATTTAAGAAGTGAAGTCGGAGATGAGAGCTGGGGTACTGGCAAGGCAATGAGGTGCAACCGTAGTCCCCAAAATCAGATGTGATAAAAAACTGGAAGGTTTGGGAACAGCCCATGAATTTGATGGGATGCAAAGCAGAATTTGACAGGATGTGGAGTGAATGGTTTTGGGTAGAGGCTGTAAACACTTTAAGGGAGTGGAACTAATTTTTGAGTTGCTAGATTAAAGGACCTGTTCAGAGCTGATCAGAGAACTTTGTGAGACCAGAAACTACCTGTTTTTGCTGAGTCCCTTTAACAATTGCCTGATAGAATTAAAGAATGAACATATGGATGAATGAATGAAACAAATATATTTTCAGATCACATAACTTATCCACATCATTCATGTCCAGTCTCTGCCATTTTTTTGCTTTCATGCAAGTTCATATCCTCATTATTTCTCAAGCAAACCAAAGGGACTCCCCAGTTCTCCAGTCTCTCCCAATTTCAATTCATATTACAGACTGAAGCAGGATTATTTCTCTTGCTGGTGCCTTAGCTATTTGTATATTCTATTCCAGCAAAGAAAGTAAGCCCCTTGAGGTCAGAGACAGTGCTTTACCGAATTTGCTATGTCCAATGTAGCTAGTGCTCAATAAATTTTTGTTGAAGCCAATCATCTATGTTCATATGTTTAGTCATTAAAGCCACATCTTTCTTTCTATGTTATTTTGCAATAACCAGTATCTAGACTTACACTTGACAAAAATATTCTTATAAAATTCACCCATTCAACCTTTCATATAACTTTATAAAGTTTTGGAGTTATAACTTTATAACTTTTGGGGTTATAACTTTATAGTTAAATTAATATATCTTTGAGTCAAGAAAGCTTGGTAAGAAGCAGTGGTTGTTCACTTTATTTTTAAACAGCAGACCCCAAGAGACTAAGGAGCCTCTTCCCCACAGGTGAACATATGCATCATCTCGCATATGATTTCAAGGGCTTTTGGAACCCCCAAAGCCCCTGAAATTGATGGAAGTCAAGCCTAGAACTTCTGCTAGAGGAATAAAGGTTTTCTACTGCTAGAAGACTCTCCCGTTTCCCCTTGGCACCCTTGCATCCAGCCCTGCCACCTGGCATTTAGCAGAGGACCAGACTATAAGCACCCATTTTGAGACTGAAAACAGAAAATATGCAGGAGGCAGGGTACAGTATATTTTGTGCTTTTGTCAGCAATAGCTTTTGTCATGGGATTATGGGAAACAAGAAAGGATTGGCTGATGTGACCACTCTTAAAGCCTGGAAAAATAGGCAGGTGCTTTTGAAATTGCCAGCTGATGAAAGAGAGAACACAGGATTACCTCCACCAGCCCTTTTGGCCCCTGGGAGCTTCTAACTCTCCTTGGAGGAGAGGTTGATAGCAAGGGCTGAGTCTGAGCCTGAGGAGTTGCTCGTCTCCCCTTTTTTCTTTGAAGATTCCTTTCCCCATTTCTTCAGCTGCAGAATAGTATGTGGATCTGACATAGAGGAAAGGTTGCGAAGAGAAGGGGGATTAAGTCCTCAAAAATAAAAAATGGTAACCTGTCAAATATTGATGCTATTTTAATTTCCTGACAGCTTTATCCTGAAATAAGGGCTTCCAAGTTTCTGTTTCAGAAAAAGATATTTCACTATCCTTTGTGATTCTGAAATAAGGTATTTCTCTGATGCAAGTTGTAATGCATGATGGAAGGGAACAGAAAAATCTATGAAGATCTCAGATTCACTTATCCTTTCACACTCTTTTTTTTTCACTCTTTTTGCTGGGTAGTCTTCCATCTCACAGTGATAGTTTCACCAGAATCCATACAGCATTTGAAACTAGATCCTCTATGAAGATGTCCTCTACCCATCCCTGGGCCCCACCAGTTCAGCTCATGAGTGATTTCCCAGCATGTTAAGAGAGAGTTTGATAAGCAGGGTGGTGATGCATAAAAAGCCAGTCATTGATTACTAATTATGTAAGAAAACTGTGATTTAATAAACATCATCAATTTTGAGTTAAGTCTCTAGAATAACTAAAATTATGGGGCAGGAATACTGTGTACTCCATCCAGTTAACCTGTAAAGAAAGCAATTGTTCTGCAGCAGGCTTCACATTCAGTCATTTTAAAACTAGAGGAAAGCAAGCTGCAGCCAGAATGACAGACATTAAGGGATGTGCATAAGATGAAGATACTACATTTGGGAGGAATATGGTTTTAAAATCAACCCAAGCATTACTGGATAACAGTGTGCATACAAAGTAGTGATGTTTTAGTAGCCTATTCCTATAAACTTTGCTCTTTAATTATAATCTATTATACAAATAAATCGTATGACTCATACCATTCTTGAGCAAAGAAATTTAATTTTTACAAACAAGGAGGGACAGTTTGCTTCAAGATATGACTTATCTCAGGTACCTGTGCATGAAAAAAAAACAAACGTTCTACTCCTCAGACTCAAGGCCCCAGCTATGCCAAAGCAGTAAGAAAAGTGAGACACAAAGTGCCATCAAATTAATGCCACCTAATTTGTCTTCTTCAGCTATGTAAGGTAAGACACAGTATACAAAGGAGTTGAAGCAAATATATTTAGAGTTTTTGGCAAACTTGTTACTACATAACCATGCGGATTTAGACAGATACTTGGTCCTGTCTAATCAAGATGTCTAGGTCCTCACTTACCAAGTAAGAGGACTGTAATTGGAGGACCTAGCACTTACTGAGCACTGTAACTGTGTCAAGCACCCTGCCTGGCATTTTAATGTACCCTCTTTAATCCCTTAAGCAACTTTCCAAAGTCTGTATTATTATCTCCACATTTCAGAGGGAAATTGAGGCTTAGAGAAGTAAATTAACTTGCCAGAAGTGACATAAGGAACAGGTGATGGCTGTGCAGTTTGGAACCCTACTCTATGGAGCTCCAAGATAGCCCCAAAGGCGCTAGGACTTGTGGGCCAGGGCTGCTGTCACCACGTGCCACAGACTGCGTGGCTCCCAGATATGGAAGCCAGAAATCCGAGATCAAGGTGTCAGCAGGACTGGGTCCTTCTGAAGGTGTGAGGCAGACGGTCCATGCCTCTCTCCACACAGTTTGCTGCCAATCTTTGCCGTCCCTTGGCTTGTGGCAGCATAACTCCAGTCTCCACATGGCATTCTGCCTGTGTGCCTGTCTGCGTCTGAATTCCCCCTTTTTACAAGAATATTAGGTTTATTGGATTAGGGGCCCATTGTGTTCCAGTATGACCACATCTTAACTAATTTCATCTGGAATGACTCTGTTTCCAAAGGTCACATTCTGAGGTACTGGCAATTCGGACTTCAACATATGAACTTTGGGGGACACAATTCAACCATAACAGTGTTGACAAACTTATTAGAGTTTCCAAGGTAGGAATGAACAAAGAGTTAATTACTAATAGGACATAAGCAATAGTCTCAGGTGACACTACCTGCCAGAGTGCATGACGGCTTCTTGGGTGGATAATTAGTGCTAACTCCTCAGAAGCTGAGAAAATCACATTTATCTGGAATGACCAGGGAATGCTTTATACTGTATGGGATTTAAAATACTGCAGTGGGATTTGAACTGGGTGTGATAAAACGGCATAGCCCATGGGTCAGTAGAGAGAAAAGGAAAGGGTATTCCTGGTATGTAGAACGCCGTGCATTTGTTAGAAGTTGTGAGATTTGTAAAGAAGTGGGGATACTGCCCTTGTTGTCAAGAAACTTACAGTCTAGCTTCAGGCGTAAAACTTGAGAAGAGTTAACTATTTAGGCAAAAGTTTAAAACATGACCTTCACCAACACGTATGTGGGCAGCTGTGCAATACAGTGGCCTGAGGTGGCCAACTGAGTGACAGGCCACAAGGAGCTCCAGTGCTTAGCGAATGTTCATGGGTGAGTGGTCACATGCCCTGGGCTTCTTTTACAAGGGTGGGCTCTGGGTAAGAGAACAGGGAATGGGGATCCCAGGGAAGATGGTGCTTACACAAAGATAGCAAAGCCTAAGGCCTAACTGAAGTTCACCCGGCCTGCCAGTCAGGCAGAAACACCAGGTTCTTAGGGGAATGATCTAGGGTAAGAATGGAAAAGCTCCCTGGCTACCCTTCAGTTTTCCAGAATCCTGTACCAAAGCTAATGCCTAGAGAGGCATCCACCAAGGTGTGTGGTCAAAACTTCTGTTCTGTAGGAAACTAGCAGGTATTCCTCAATTAAAAAAAAAAAGTTACAGGTTTAATAAGTTTAGGCAGTAACAGATTAATTAATGGTAAGATTTCAGTCAGGTCTTGGCAGAAGCAGATGGCACAAAGTGAGTAATTCAGAAGAATTTAGTAAACGACTGGACAGGGTTTGAGGAAACCACAAAGGAAAGGCATTATTGAATTGACCTTGATTTTTTAGGTGGGATACCATTCTTGAGGTTACATAGTAGCATAAACAATATGTATGAAGATAGATGATAGACAGATAGATACAGGTAGGTAGAGAAAGTGCTAATGTGTCAAATTGTTAATAATTGGTTTATTATGAAGTTATATGGGTAATATACAGATGTTGATTTGGCCATTTTTTCCTACTTTTTGACTAAGTCTGAAAACTTCCAAAATAAATAACTGGGGAAGAAGAAAAAGTCAAGAATCATATGCATTAGTCAGAATACTTTCAAATAGAAATCAAACCATCAGGCTCATGCAGAAAGGGGAATTTATGAAGGGATATCAAGTTCAGAGAGGCCAGGACTTGATCTCTTTCCCATCTCTGCATATAGTCATCCATTTCTACCTCCATTCTCAAGGTGAGGGAAGGATGGCTCCTCAGAAGAAAATCTAGATGTTATTACCAAAAGCAAGGCAAATGGGTACCTGCCAGACAAAAGTAACAGTCCTGTACTATAAAGAACATTGAAAAATTAAACATAATTGTTAAAGCGAATTAAGAGCTATCATCATTCAGTTATAATAACCCATAGAGTAAGAGTTATTATCCATTCCAAAAACCCTGATCATTTATCCCATGACTTTGGTATGACAGAATACAACTGTCACTCCTTCATTACTCCTCTGAAACAGTTGCAATATGAGAAGCCAACTGAAACGGAAATCATTACATTGGATCTGACCTCAAGTCTCTCAGACGGCAATGTGGAGGAGCTGTTTGCTGCACCTGTTCCTGAAGCCAAGAAGACCCTTGCAGTAGACCTTGACCTGTGAATGGAATAAAAACCTCAGTTGTATTGCTACTTATGGGATCTATAGCATTGGCAGGGGACCACTGAAGGTATCCTGGCATCAACGAGTACCATTCAATATGAATGTTTTGTTACTGATGGATTGGATTGTTCATCTACTGAGTATATTGTCGTTTTCAAGTAGACTCTTGGTTCTCCCTCTAAACATTGGGAAATAGCAGCTTCTATTCTATCCATGTGCAAGTCATTACTTCCAATTTTAGTGTTTTATCATACTGAATATTTATTGAGTTCTACCATAAATCATGGAGCTTGTAAATACTGACACAAGAAAACAAATATATAAACTAGTTTTATCACAAAGATTCCTTGAGGTTTCTGCTGTGTGAACACCTCACATCAGTCACTTAGGAATATTATATATAAAATTTACAACCCTTGCAAGCAGAGCTTTAGAGGTTTCCACATGTAATTGAAGTGTCCACCCATTATTACTGTTAACCAGTACATGCACAGATGGTGCTGTGAGCTAGTGGCAAGGTGGATGGGGCCCTAAAGGCACTCCCCTGGTGCCTGCAGAGGCCAGCGTGTGGGCCTGCAACAGAGTAGAAGAGGGTGCAGTTGAAGTCAGCACAGGCCCCTGTTCCAGGGAGGAGTTTGGCAGTGCAGTGTTTCAAGGTTTTGGACTGGCCTGTGCCCCTAGGAGGATGGTACGTGCACTGTGAGGGCCACTGCAGTTGGTCACACCCTTTGGGTGAAGTTCTCTAAACGGTTGGAGCAGAGGTGAGTCATCTCCCCAGGGCCTTCTAGCTATTTCCTGCAGGGGTTTGGGCTTTCACCTCTGTGTGTCTGTTTCCTCCATGGGAAATGGAGGCTTGGGCAGCAGGAGAGTGCCTGGAGCCCTGTGGGGAAAACCATAGTCTCTACTTCTGCTTCCTCCTCAATAGCCCATCACTCCCTGCAACCAAGCTGGACATTTCTTTCTTTCAAAGTGCTATTGCAGTACAGTATGTACAGCTAATCCATAAAGTTTGTCTTATTTAAAGTGTCTGGGGAGTGCTGACTATTTAAAGAAAACAAGTGGTGAATCCTGGGAAAATGTGAATAATTACTCCATAATTAATTTATTCTGTAAACTTGCATCTTATTCCATTTAACTTCAAATATTGGTGGCTGGGGTGCACAACTGTGTTTTTCATTTATTTTTCAAAAGCATAAGGTAATTAATTCTTTTCCAAGGGGTCAAGTTGTTGATGAGGAGATCACAGTCGCCCTGCCCAGGGAGCTGCGCTTTCTCCTTTCTGTTCTCTGTTGCCAGGGTACCTTCTCCTTCGGGTTTGGGGCGACATCCCCAGCTTCCTTATTTTTCTCCCCTTACATTACACAGTGACTGAGCAACCTCCAAGGACTCATTTGGGAGTTCGATTGCAGCTTTTTATTTGTGATTCATTTCCCTTAGCCTTGCAGAGATGGTGGATGGCACTGAATAACACATCCAATTTCTGAGGCTTAATATTTGCTAACTATATAGCCAGGCTGTCAGGCAAGGGGAAACTTAAGCTATTAACTGATGTTATGTGACTCATTTTGAGGTCAAACAGTAAATAAGGATAGAATGAGAATTAGAACCTCAGCTCCACAGAACTACAAAAACAAAGGCTTGAAGAGGGGGAAAAAGGACATGATTTAGCAAGATGACTCTCTCCTCTGACGACAGTGACAGACAACCCTGGCTCTAGGTTATTCTCAGGGATTAATTCATTTGGAACTTCAGTAATGAATTAGGGTGTTCATGCATACAGCACCTTTGTGTGACAGGTCTGTGCTCTACTCTAGAAGGAAACTGAAGTGGATTTCAATGGTTTGCCCATCTCTGCATACTCTGCCCACTGCAGTCCACAGTGTTAATTCAGTTCAACTTAATTCAGCAAGGATTTATTCAGTGCATGTTGTATGCCAAGGATTGTCAATTCTCTGCTCGCAAGGAACTTGGAGTCTAGTGATCTATTTGTTCACTACCTTAAATTCCTATCTGTACCAATCTTTTTTAACTAGTATAATTACAAGAAGAACACAAATTAGACTTAAAAGTGTCAAGAATACACAGTGTTCTTGAAGATGCAATTGGTTATTTTTCCGTCAGCCAGATGAACTGGTGAATGCCAGCATGCACACATTGACATCAGCGGCTGCCCTTCAGTTGTAGGCCTGGAAAGCATATTGTAAATCTTCCAGTGGAATGTTCTGGCAGGCATTTTCATCCAGGCATTACTAACAACAACACTAAAACAATCCACACATCAATTCTGACTCTCGGGGAGGTCCTTGATGGAAATGTCAGCGACCTGGGCTTCAAGTACTTTTGACCAACCAAATCTCATTTCCCAGTCAGTCATCATCTTTTAAGTAGCTTTTCTGTTTTGGGGTAAATAAAGTAGCATAGACATTTCCTTGTCCAGCCACATTTTGCATTTTCATCACCATGATATTTTTGGAGGTTAAGACTGATTCATGACTTAACTACATAAGAACGTTCTCAATAGCAAAAAGGCTTGTTGGAAAAAACATCATGGAAGTGAAGACTGGAAAGAGCATGGTCTTTGCAGTCCATTCATTCAATATTATTTATTCATTCAACAAATATTTATTAGTCCATCCATAGTCCATTCAACAAATATTTATTGAGCACTTTGCTGGAACTTGTATATCTTAGATGAGTGACTCAATCCCTCTGAGCCTCTGCTTTTGTCCTCTGTCAAATGGGAGTGATGATACCCACCACACAGGGTGGTGGTGGAGATTAAGTGCCGCAGCTGTGTGAAAGTGCTCAGCCCAGGGCCCACACAGGGGAGTTCTTGGAAAATGTCTCCTGTCACTGCTGGGGGAGAAGGGACATGCATATCAGTGAAATGCATTTTTCCCACTTTCTTCAGGTGGCCTTCTCCAACTCTGCCCTCTTCCCCTTGAACAGACTTCTTTAGTGAGAAAATAAATGTCATTCCTCAGGAAAACCTTTACGTTCCTGTCTTCTGACCTCTCGGTCTGTTGTCATCCTTCCTCATGTGGTCTCAGGGCACTGCCACCCTTCCTGCTGGCCACATCAACTCATCCTCCTGTGTTTTGGATCCACTCCTTCCTGATTAAGGACCTCTGTCATCCGAACCTTCTTTCTCTTCCTCTCCTCAGGTACTTCCCGTGCATAGAGGAGCTTGACTCCTCCTGGGCTCGCGAGCCCTCCTCCAACCAGGGCCCCTCTCCTTTACCTCAGAGCAAAGCTTCTGGGAAAACTGGGGATTGCTCAGTTCCTCAACCACCATTCCCTCCTCCAGCCACTGTACTCTGGCTTCTGTTTTCCTCACAAAACTGAGATAGCTTTTGTCAAAGTCATCATTCATTTCCAAGCCTATTGAATTTTATTTCACCTTGTTCTTCATGGCTCTTTATGCCTTTTGACACTATTTTCCTCCTATGCGCTGCTCCCTTGGAGCCCTGGCATACCGTGCGGGTTCTCCTCTTGCCCTCCGACCACTCCCGGCTACTCCACGGCCTCCTCATCCGTTATGTCAGATGACAGCAGTCGACTTTTAGGGAGACCGCAACATGTGCAGGTAGTTTTCTAAGCACTTCAGATAAATTTTGCATTTTAATCTCCATAACAAAACTTTAATGAGTACTGTTATTTCCCCCTTTTATACACAAGGAAAGTGAGGCTTAGAAAAGCGAAGCAATCTGCCTACTAAGACACATGAGTAAGAGGTAGGCCTGATTCCAACTGGGCAGCCTCGTCCCAGAATCCCCTCTCATCACCACCTAAATGTTAGCTTTGTCCTCAATGCTTTTAGTAAGTTTAACATTTCAATCCTTTTTATCTCAGTCTATGTGTTCTCCAGATATATCTAATTTACTCCCATTCTATTAATGATTACTTACCTATGTATTGATAACTCCTGGGTCAGTTCAGTTTCTCCAAGAAGTAGACACCAAAATGGAATTGGATGTGAAAGAGATTGATAGGGAGAAATGCCTGAAATGGATAAAGGAGACCAGGAGAACTTTCAGACACTGTGCCAGTCAGGCACTTGTGAAAGGAGAGTGGGAAGGAAGCAGGACTGCAGATCGCAGTAGAGCCCTGAGAAAGTCTGTGTTAGAGAAATCCTATGGGTGCCGGCTCCTGCTCTCTCATCGGGTGGGAGTAGCCCCGGGAAAGTGTGGCTGGTGTAAGTGCTGTAGCCGACTGAAGATGAGGGAGCAGAAAGCTGTCTGCTAGCTATGTTCCTTGCAGCAGATTCTCTCGATGGGAGATCCAAGCAGTACACCTCCATGAGCACTACAAAGCCTTGGTCTGTATCTTCAGTTCTAAATTGTCTTTGAACTGCTTGCTTCCCATACCTATCCTAACCCCACGAAACCTTAAGATCAGGATGTCCAACACGGAACTCATTTAAGGGTCTCACCCCTTAAAGCTTCATATTCTCTATATTCCTTACCTCAATATGTGGCCTTGCCATCCACTCATCTAAGGTCACCCTCTCATGTCTGCACATACAGTCAGTAACCAAGTGCAGTGGATTTTATGTCTTACCTTTCTGTTAAATTGATCAGTCATCTCCATACATAGTACTGCTGCCCTTGTTCAGACCCCACCGTTTTGCCCTGTTAAAAGAGCTTTATATCTGGTGTCCTCATCTCTGCTCCTTTTGCCCAGCACTGCCAACAGAGTGATCTTTCCCTTCCTAAAACTGACCCCTTGACTAGTAATTCATTGTGATGTAATGACTGCTTTAGAGGTAAGTCCCAGATGCTACGGGAATTCAAAGAGGGGATGCTCAGCCCAGATGCACAAAGAAGGCTTCCTAGGGCAAGGTACCTGGAGAATCACAAAGGAGACGGCCAGTCCCACTTAAACAGATAATTATTCACTCATCCATGGTTATTCATGGCCAAGAAAGGTTTACTCATAAGAAAATTTCATGCTGCTATTGAAACAGTGAGTTGCTAAAGGCAAATAAGGAAGTCACTTCAATTTCCCCGAAATTTGAGGTCCTTTAGGTTTGGGATTTCTGTCTTTTAAACACACTGAACATTGACATGTATCTGTTGGATAGATTTCAAGTTCAGCCAGCACTTTGCCATAATGCTCCCTGACCTCACCTCACACTTCCTATCTCTTTGAACTTGAGAAGCATACTCATTCTTACCTTCTTCAGGGAGGGATTGTTCATTGTTTCTTCTAAAAGAAACTTGAGAAGGCCAACAGTGTGGGCCTCTTTGCAGGTACAGTGAGTTCTTGATGGGTATGTGAAACAACTAGAGTCTATTTTGGTTTTCAAGGATATCAAAGAACTTTAGAAAATCACCCAGGTTTTGAGTATTTTGAGCTTAATTTCAGGACATGTCATCAGAGATAGGACTATATAATATGCTCTGGAGGGAGCTAGATATTTTGCTCAGTGAACTGACATGTGAAAATTTAATCAACTAACTTACCCTTCCCCTGTCTCAACACATCCAGGACACAGAAATGAACACTTTCCTTCTTTTAGAAGCTATTTATTTTGCATTCTCTGTGAGACAATGTAATAGAAACTATAACAGATCAGATAAACTGATACACATGAAGATGTTACAAACTATAAATAATACCAATGTCAGCCTTATAATTTTGATATCTAATAATAATTTCCCCAGAGGATTTCATCTTAATATCAAATCATTTATAAACTTGCTTTATATTAAAGTTTATTTTCCAAAGGAAATGATCCTATTATCTTCCTTTGACTGCAGAAGCAACAGCAGGAGAAAGACACCTGAAGGTAAAGGTCATAGATACTGATTTGATTGTTCAGGCAGATGATTAACTGCCTTTGCAGAGACAGCCCCAAGGGACACGAAAGCCACTGCTCAATTTAAGACTTTCCCAAGTTTCCTTCTTTATTACTGAAATTTGATCTTTGTTTCATAGGCGTATATCAGGAGCTTGATAACTATCTCATTGACTATACTTTTTCCTCCATACTCAAGACTAGCAATGTAGGTAGGAGCTCTCTGCACAGTGATGAGTCTCCATATGGGTATCAGTGTTTTACATTACTAGGAAAAGGAAAATCACAGCCAATTTTCCTGGCATGCTAAACACGCAGCAGTGGTGTCCCAGAACAGCCCTGCTCTGGGAAGGCTTCCTGGTCTTTGCATGTCGTGATGGAAAGGAAGATGCTCTAGGAGAAGACGCCCAGCGAGGTCAGACCTGGGAAACCTGGGTAAGGAGAGCAGGTGTGACTGCCATCCTGGGCGGCCGTTCATGCCCGTTGGCAGCACTGGATCAATCCTAGCACAAAGGGGCATTTCCTGGTGGACCAAACGATTGGTTTTCTATAATCCATCCTGGGGTGTCGGGGTCAGTTGAGAAATGTATGTCACACACATAATACTATTAATAAAGTTTTAGAATTTTTGTTAGTAGTAACCATTATTATTACTAAATAAGTGTGAGCAAATTAATCCTTAAAATAACATCTCTCTCACTCAGGTCCCTCCCGATAAGACTTCCCGGGAGAGAGGCTGAGGCGGGAGATGGTTACTGAAGGGCCAAGGAGAACAGTCTCTCAGCGGGCCTCGAGCTGGTGCCCGACCGTACTCCTGTGCTCCTGTGCAGCGTCTTTCCTCCGTCTTCCTCTGCACCTTGCGGCCAGTGCGCAAGGACTCACTGAACACAGTGGTCGGTCGGCTCCTACCCTTCAGGCGAGTTCCCTCTGCGGCCTTTCACTGAGTCACCCTGGGCCAGGCTGCTGTCTCCGGCTGCGCTCTGCAGCTCTGCCCCCGTGGCTCCAAGCACCACGGACAAGGGGGAAAGAGCCGCGTGCCCGGCTGTCCCCGGATACCGCCGTTGTGTACTGAGCACACCAGGAAAACTGGCTGTGTTTCCCTTTTCAGGTAATAAGCTTGCCAACCCCGTCTCTGCTGTTTAACTATTGTGTGACCCTAGGAAACTTCTTGACATCTCCAAGGCTCAGTTTTCTCACCCGCAAACTTGCTTTTGTCCAGTAAATAATAGAACTGCTTAACTGCTCTAGGCACTTTTAAAAAGTCTCGTTTTCTGCATGTTGCCAGCATTTTTATCTGCATTATTAATTCCTTCACACTGTAAATCCCAAAGCATTAGCTTTCGGCTCTCGTGTCATGGGCCATTGGTGTGTCATCACCTGTGCAAGAGAAGTGAAAGGATCACGACTCCTGGGATGGGATGTGGGCAGGACAGAGTGAAACTCAGCCTGCCCTACAGGTGTGCCTGGACCCACAGAGCATTTTGGGTGCCCATGGGAGCACATCCCTCATGCCAGTGTCCTCTGTCAAGTGTGTCCCTTCAGAATAAAGACTGAGGCCCAGACCGTGTGTGGTTTGAGGTCATGTTGGTCACATCCAGATGATATGCTTGGAATATCATCTGACCAGATTGGAATACGGTGTCACTGCTTGGGGCTCTCACAAAAGCCCCTGATGGTGACAAGAACAAGGATGATGACAGTGAACGCGATGGTGATGACAATGTGCCTGTGTTCCCAAGGAGTTCTCAGTTTCCTCGATTTCATCTCTTCTTAGCCTAGACTCAGAAAAGCTGGAAAGTGGATATTCTAATCCAAAGCCTCCTTCCTCCCAGGAAGTGATAAGATGTACCAACTCTTCTTGTTACACCTGTAGGCCTGGATAAAAATAAGAGCTGCTCTCCCAAGTCTGAAGCCCCTCAGGAGCCCCATCAGCATGAAGTCCGAGTTCAGCACGGCTAGAAAAGAATGATGGGCCTGGCTCTCATGGCAGACGCTGTGTGTTGTCTAACCCAACAGCATCTCACTGCCACCCATTCTGTGTTTATTCTGCATCCACATGCTCACCCCCTGCCAGCGCTAGGGGGTGAAGCATATTGGTCAAAGGCAATTGAAATGGTCTTCCCTTTGCCAGCAACTGGGTGGGGCATTGGTACCTTGACCCCGTCCTTACCTGAGGGTAAGACTGCTGGGACAAATCTGGGAAAGGTTTTCCTTATTAGTTAAAACAAAAAGATGTGTAGGTGGACTCACTTCTCTCTTCTGCTGGAAATCTTCATATCCACAGGTGGTACCTGGAACTGCCACAATCCCTGGGGACATCAGGAAGACACTGGCAACACACTGGGACTTTGGGCTGCTGAATGGAAAGAAGGAAAGCATCTGGGTCCTTGAGGCCATCACGGAGCCACTGCAGTAAGAACACCTGGACCTGCCCTCTCTAGGCAGTTCTCGTTACGTCAGATAACAAGCCCATTACTGCTTAAAACACTTTAAGGAAGGTAGGTCTTCACTGCTGTGGGCAAAGGCATTCCAACAGACACCTTTTGGTGGATCATCCAGGCTTGCGATCAGCCACTCAGAGAGACAGGTCCTGAAGTTGGCAGAGAAACCACAGAATCATGCATACAAGTTGCCACAGCCACCTCAGATCAGTTGTTGGTTAAAAAAAAAAATCACTGAAAACTAATGTTTCAGTATTCCATATCCATTCCACTCGTTCAATGAATATAATGAGAGTTGGCTCTCACTATAGTCTTGCATGAAGGACACAAAGACATAGAGTATCTAGCAGCAACTTAGTGCTTTAGCATTCATCAAGAACTTCCCATGCACAATTTTATGCCCACGAACTCAGTGAAATCAGTAGTATTATTCCCATTTTAACCATGAAAAATCTGAGGCTTAAAAAGGATTGTCCAAGTTTCCATAACCTGACTCTAGGGTTCTTTCCACAAAATCTGAACTGTATCTAAGGAAGCTTAAGATCTGAAATTAGGAAGATGAGGTATCCACACATTTAAAATGAAGAAAGAAACCAATAAGATTTAGATGGTATTGGAAATCAGCTATTCAGGATATTTTACAGAATAGTAAGTGGTTAAGGGCCAAATTGTAGGGTGAAAAGCAAACATCATTCAGGAGAAACTTAACATGTGTTGATGGAGAATCAACATTTTTTATATTTATTGAAAATGGAAAATAATCTTTCCCACACAGGGACTAACAGCCCATATTTAGAATCAGAAATAATCATATAAAAACTATTGTTAACTACAAATAAGTTAACAAATTCATAAACCAGATCCATGTTTCTTAGCAGATCTTAACCACCTACTTCTGTCACTTGTAAATAATTAATTCTAAGCTTGGAAGGATTTGATAAAATAACTTCTTCTGAAAATCAATAATGTGTAGATGTTGAGAATATTAGAGGGAAAAGATCTAAGGTAACCTCAGTTTGCTCCAATAACTGAATTGAAGGAAACGGATTTACATTAGATTCTTATCGTTACTAATTTACAGAACTAATATTAATCAAGCCCTTTAAAACTTCGCTGACTCAGACTTCCGGGAAGATGGCAGTGTGAGCAGGGCGGCAGAAATTTCCTCCCAACACTATATTTATCTACGAAAACACAGAAAATACATCTATTCCTAAAAGAGAGACGAGAATACACAGGAAAGCGCACAGTGTGCAGCTACACCCGAGAGCACTTGGCACCCCATGAGGCGGATAAGATACGGAGCCGCGACCCGGCAGGACCCGAGCCCTCCCCTACCCCAGCGCACCGGCGGGAGGAGAGGATTCAGAGCCGGGAGGGAGTGGAAGCACACCCCGCGAAGTAGCCAGCCACGGTGATCTGCGCAGGGAGCGCTGACCCACATTGCGCAGTGCAGCGGAGATTGGAGAGACAGAGGGGCAGGATCTGAGCAGGGACGCGCCAGGGTGCTTGCAGCTGGCTCCCGGGAAGGAAAAAAAAAAGTGCGCGCTTTCCTCAGCGGTCTTAAAGAGACAGGAGCCCAGCGGAGGAGCCGGATCGCCCCAGCACACTCAGCCCAGCAGGCTGGGAGTCCTGGGGAGATTCAGATGCCTTAGCTGGCGAATGAGGAAGCATAGCCATACTTAACACTTCTCACTGAGATCAACAGCCTCCTATTCGTTCCCACCCCTGCCAGAGCGATAAAGGGCCCTGCGGAGCAGCACAGTCACAGCTGTGGAATAGTGGGGCAATAGCGCCACCTAGAGCAGTCCCACAGAATCTACGTCCGGTGGGCATTTTTTTTGTTGTTTTTTTTGTTTTGTTTTGTTTTTTGTTTTGTTTTTGTTTTTTCTTTTCTTTCTTTTTTTCCTTTTTTTCCTTCTTTTTTTTTCTTTTTTTCTTTTTTTCTCTTTTTTTCTCTTTTTTTTCTTTTCTTTTTAAAGTCTTAAAGAGCCCAGCTGACATACGTGGCAACTATCAGTGACCAAATTATACAGCCATGAAAAGACAGAGGAATATGGTTCAGACCAAAATCAACCAGACAACCCCAGAGAGGGAGTCTGAAGGGATGGAAATGCACAGCCTCCCTGAAAAAGAATTTAGAATAAAAGTCATAACCATGCTGATGGACCTACAGAGAAATGTGCAAGAGCTGTGGGAGGAAGTGAGGGAACTGAGGAAAGACAATACAGAAATCAGACAAGCGATCGACGGGCTTAACAGCAGAATGGATGAGATGCGAGAGACTGTTAATGGAATAGAAAACAGAGAACAGGAGTACAGAGCAGCTGAGGCAGAGAGAGATAAAAGGATTTCTAGGAATGAAAGAATATTAAGAGAACTGTGTGACCAATCCAAACGAACAATATTCGCATTATAGGAGTACCTGAGGAAGAAGAGAGAAAAAGGGATAGAAAGTGTCTTTGAAGAAATAATTGCTGAAAACGTTCCCTCACTGGGGAAGGAAGTAGTCTCGCAGTCCACCGAAGCTCATAGATCTCCCAACACAAGGGACCCAAGGAAGACAAACACCAAGACACATAATAATTAAGATGGCAAAGATCAAAGATAAAGACAGGGTATTAAAGGCAGCTAGAGAGAGAAAAAAGATCACCTACAAAGGCAAACCCATCAGACTATCATCAGACTTCTCAACAGAAACCTTACAGGCCAGAAGAGAATGGCATGATATATTTAACGTAATGAAATAGAAGGGCCTCGAACCAAGAATATTGTATACAGCACGATCATCATTTAAATATGATGGAGGGATTAAACAATTTCCAGATAAACGAAAGTTGAGACAGTTTGCCTCTCATAAACCACCACTACAGGATATCTTAAATGGACTGCCCTAGATGGAAGCACACCTAAGGCTAAAAAGATGTCACCAGAGAAAATAAAATCATAGCAAAGAAAGCAGACCATCCAAATACTAACTAAAGGCAAAGAATAAAACACCTAGTATATAAAGAATGGAGAAGGAAGAATAAGAAGGGAGAGAAATAAAGAAACATCAGACAGTGTTTACAATAACTTAACAAGAAAGTTAAGTTAGATTGGTAGATAGTAAAGAAGCAACCCTTGAACCCTTGGTAACCACGTGAATCTAAAAGCCAGCAATGGCAATAAGTACATACCTATCAATAATCACCCTAAATGTAAATGGACTGAATGCACCAATCAAAAGACACAGACTAACAGAATGGATAAAAAGCAAGACCCATCAATATGCTGCCTACAAGAAACTCACCTCAAATCCAAAGATATACACAGACTAAAAGTGAAGGGATGGAAAAAGATATTTCATGCAAACAACAAAGAGAAAAAAGCAGGTGTTGCAGTACTTGTATCAGACAAAATAGACTTCAAAACGAAGAAAGTAGCAAGAGATAAAGAAGGACATTACATAATGATAAAGGGGTGAGTCCAACAAGAAGATATAACCATTATAAATATATATGCACCCAACACAGGAGCACCAGCATATGTGAAACAAATACTAACAGAATTAAAGGAGGAAATAGACAGCAATGCATTCATCTTAGGAGACTTCAACACACCACTCACTCCAGAGGACAGATCAACCAGACAGAAAATAAGGAAAGACACAGAGGCACTGAACAACACACTAGAACAGATGGACCTAACAGACATCTACAGAACTCTACACCCAAAAGCAACAGGATACACATTCTTCTCAAGTGCACATGGAACATTTTCCAGAATAGACCACATACTAGGCCACAAAAAGAACCTCAGTAAAGTCAAAAATATTGAAATCCTACCAACCAACTTCTCAGATCACCAAGGTATAAAACTAGAAATAAATTTTAGAGAGAAATGAAAAAGGCTCACAAATACATGGAGACTTAACAACATTCTCCTAATTAATCAATGGGTTAACGACCAAATCAAAACAGAAATCAATGAATATATGGAGACTAATGACAACAACAACACAAAGCCACAACTTATGTGGGACGCAGCAAAGGCAGTTCTAAGAGGAAAGTATATTGCAATCCAGGCCTATTTAAAGAAGGAGGAACATTCCCAAATGAATAGTCTAAAGACACAATTACTGAAATTGGAAAAAGAGGAACAAATGAGGCCCAAAGTCACCAGAAGGAGGGACATAATAAAGATTAGAGAAGAAATAAATAAAATTGAGAAGAATAAAACAATAGAAAAAATCAATAAAACCAAGAGCTGGTTCTTTGAAAAAATAAACAAAATAGATAAACCCCTAGCCAGACTCATTAAGAGAAAAAGAGAATCTACACACATAAACACAATCAGAAATGAGAAAGGAAAAATCACGACGGACCCCACAGAAATACAAAGAATCATAAGAGAATATTATGAGAATCTATATGCTAACAAGCTGGAAAACATAGAAGAAATGGACAACTTCTTAGAAAAATACAACCTTCCAAGACTGACCAAGCAAGAAACAGAAAAACTAAACAGACCAATCACCAGCGACGAAATCGAATTGGTAATCAAAAAACTACCCAAGAACAAAACCCCCGGGCCTGATGGCTTCACCTCTGAATTCTACCAGACATATAGAGAAGAAATAACACCCATTCTCCTTAAAGTTTTCCAAAAAATAGAAGAGGAGGGAATACTTCCAAACTCATTCTATGAAGCCAGCATCACTCTAATACCAAAACCGGGCAAAGACCTCACCAAAAAAGAAAATTACAGACCAATATCCCTGATGAACGTAGATGCAAAAATACTCAACAAAATATTAGCAAACCGAATTCAAAAATACATCAAGAGGATCATACACCATGATCAAGTGGGATTCATCCCAGGGATGCAAGGATGGTACAACATTCGAAAATCCATCAACATCATCCACCACATCAACAAAAAGAAGAACAAAAACCACATGATCATCTCCATAGATGCTGAAAAAGCATTTGACAAAATTCAGCATCCATTCCTGATTAAAACTCTCAACAAAATGGGTATAGACGGCAAGTACCTCAACATCATAAAGGCTATATATGACAAACCCACAGCTAACATCATACTTAACGGCGAGACGCTGAAAGCTTTTCATCTAAGATCGGGAACAAGACAGGGATGCCCACTCACTCCACTGTTATTCAACATAGTACTGGAGGTCCTAGCCACAGCAATCAGACAAAACAAAGACATACAAGGCATCCAGATTGGTAAAGAAGAAGTCAAATTGTCACTATTTGCACATGACATGATACTGTACATAAAAAACCCTAAAGATTCCATTCCAAAACTACTAGAACTAATATCTGAATACAGCAAAGTTGCAGGATACAAAATTAACATACAGAAATCTGTTGCTTTCCTATACACTAATGATGAACTAACAGAAAGAGAAATCAGAAAAACAATTCCATTCACAATTGCATCAAAAAGAATAAAATACCTAGGAATAAACCTAAGGAAGGAAGGGAAAGACCTGTACTCTGAAAACTACAAGACACTCCTAAGAGAAATTAAAGAGGACACTAACAAATGGAAATGCATCCCATGCTCTTGGCTAGGAAGAATAAATATTGTCAAAATGGCTATACTACCTAAAGCAATCTACAAATTCAATGCAATCCCTATCAAGCTACCAACAGCTTTCTTCAATGAACTGGAACAAATAATTCTAAAATTCATATGGAACCACAAAAGACCCCGAATAGCCAAAGCAATCCCGAGAAGGAGGGATAAAACAGGGGAAATTATGCTCCTTGACTTCAAGCTCTACTACAAAGCCACAGTAATCAAGACAATTTGGTATTGGCACAAAAACAGACCCACAGACCAGTGGAACAGAATAGAAAATCCAAACATTAACCCAAACATATACAGTCAATTAATATCTGATAAAAGTGCCTTGGATATACAATGGGGAGATGACAGCCTCTTCAGCAGCTGGTGTTGGAAAAACTGGACAGCTACATGTAAGAGAATGAAACTGGACTACTGTCTAGCCCCATACACAAAGGTAAACTCAAGGTGGATCAAAGACCTTGAATGTAAGTCATGAAACCATAAAACTCTTAGAAAAAAACATAGGCAAAAATCTCTTGGACATAAACATGAGCAACTTCTTCATGAACATATCTCCCTGGGCAAGGGAAACAAAAGCAAAAATGAACAAGTGGCACTATATCAAGCTGAAAAGCTTCTGTACAGCAAAGGACACCATCAGTAGAACAAAAAGACATCCTACAGTATGGGAGAATATATTCATAAAAAACGTATCTGATAAAGGGTTGACATCCAAAATATATAAAGAACTCATGCACCTTAACAAACAGAAAGCAAATAATCCAATTAAGAAATGGGCAGAGGACATGAATAGACACTTCTCCAAAGAAGAAATTCAGATGGCCAACAGGCACATGAAAAGATGCTCCACATCAGAGAAATGCAGATTAAAACCACAATGAGATATCACCTCACACCAGTGAGGATGGCCAACATCCAAAACACAAACAACAACAAATGTTGGCGAGGATGTGGAGAAAAGGGAACCCTCCTACACTGGTGGTGGGACTGCAAATTAGTTCAGCCATTGTGGAAAACAGTATGGAGGTCCCTCATAAAACTCAAAATAGAAATACCATTTGACCCAGGTATTCCACTCCTAGGAATTTACCCTAAGAATGCAGCAGCCCAATTTGAAAAGGACAGATGCACCCCTATGTTTATTGCAGCACTATTTACAATAGCCAAGAAATGGAAGCAACCTAAGTGTCCATCAGTAGATGAATGGATAAAGAAGAGGTGGTACATATACACAATGGAATATTATTCAGCCGTAAGAAGAAAACAAATCCTACCATTTGCAACAACATGGATAGAGCTAGAGGGTATTATGATCAGTGAAATAAGCCAAGCCGAAAAAGACAAGTATCAAATGATTTCACTCATATGTGGAGTATAAGAACAAAGAAAAAATACTGAAGGAACAAAACAACAGCAGACTCACAGAACCCAAGAACGGACTAATAGTTACCAAAGGGAAAGGGACTGGGGAAAATGGGCGGGAAGGGAGGGATAAGAGGGAAAAAGGGCATTACAATTAGCAGATATAATGTTGGGGGGCACGGGGAGGGCAGTACAACTCAGAGAAGACAAGTAGTGATTCTATAGCATCTCACTACGCCGATGGACAGTGACTGTAATGGGGTTTGTGGGGGGGACCTGATGAAGGGGTAGTTTAATAACCGTAATATTGCACATGTAATTTTAGATTAATGATAATAAAATAAATTATATTTAAAAAAAATAAAAAATAAAAAATAAATTAAAAAAAGAAGCTCTTTCTACAACAATATTCTCATAGTATATTACAAATTACTGAAAATACTTGAAAGAAGGAAAATCCAGTTCTTGAGTAGCTATTTTATAAATCTGACTGGTCATTTACTCTAACAGATATTTTTCTAGTTCTTCCAAGGAATCAGAATAGCTTAGTTAACCCTAAACTGGCTCTATAGCTAACAAACTAAATCTCAAAGCACAGCCATGGTGAGCCCACCCCACCTCTGTGCCTGCTGCTGATGGAGCAGCTCAAGGGCCTCCAGGCTTCTGATGCTCCAAGAGCTTTCTCTAGCACTCCTGGCTTCAGTGGAAGCTGTTAATATGCTCTGCTGCAGAGTGAAGAACACAAGGTCTGATTTCAACAAAGCAAATTTCACAATCGTTCAGTGAAAATCTTTTAAGCACTGGGCACTCACCACAACCTGGGTACACAAAGGAGAAACAGGACCCAGCAAGTCACTCAAGAAAGAGCTTTTTTCACTCTTCCAAGCGCCCTACCCCCTCACATTTAAAATGGATTATGAATTCTTCAGACTGCAATTGCCTAAATTCAAAATCCACACATGCTGGGATTATGCTCTATTTGTAGGGCTTTCACTATTTAAAAAGACTTTATACAAATCCATCTGCCAACAATTTGCCTTTCCCTGAACATTCTGTTTCTAAGAGCTAAAACACGGTCATCTTTTTTTTATTTGTGCTTTGACCTTACATGGTTATGTCTTTGCTTGGGTTTGTTCTTTCAGCAACTCCCTTTCAGGTTCTTGAGCATATAAGATTTCCTTGCCAGCACAGCAAAGGCAGCTTACGAATCTATGCAATTCACTGGGGCGGTCACAGTAGCTGGTCCTTGAAGACCTCGCGTCCAGGCAAGTCTCCCACTCCTCCCCTCAGGCTGGCCCTCCAGGAAGCCTGCACACTCCCCTGAACAGGACTCCAGGAGGTAATACTGCACATTCAGGACTCGCCTCAGGAGAATTCTTGGATGGCAACCAAGAAGGAAAACTCAGGTCTCACCCAAACATTAATTCACATATTGTGAAAACCAAAGCTTCCCCAGGCATCTCCACCAGGTAACTAGACACCATGTTATCATTACTAAGTTAGGAAGATAATAGTCCTCCTTGGAGAAACACCTCTGAATATTTGGTTTTCACAAGCCTATGAGATGGGGCCAAAAGAGAGGAAGTAAAATGTCATTGTTAAAGACATTTTAGACCCCAGGGCTATTACCATACAAGCTGTATGATAGCAAGTTTCCTAACTTCCACAAGCCTTGATCTCCTCACCTGAAATGTGGATGAAAATAGTACCTGTGACTCAGTGACTTCTTCACAGTAGTATTGTGAAGAATAACAAATACCATGCCTGTTAGTCCTCACGGTGCCTGGCCCATGGTAAGAACTCAAGACCTGTTAGCTGCAATTAATGTGCCAACATCTCCATCTCACAGTGATGATCCTCCAACAGCTCCTGTATGTAAAATCACAGAACTCACAGGCAGAATTGGACCTAGAAATCAAGTATTCATTCTTTCCGTCTCTGGGTTCCCAGTGACCATTAAGGTTTCTAAAGCCCAGCAAAAAGCTGCAGTGCTCTGATCTTCCCCACAAATACCCTGGAGTCAGGATAAGTGGGATCAAGGAGGACCAGTCAGCCACAAGCAGGCCAGGTGCTTCCCAAGCAATCAGCGCTTCTCTGGGCAGCTGACCACAAACGAAGATCCCTGCAGGGGATTAACAAAGAGCCTGAGGAAAGGTCCTGAGCTCCTAGCAGTGATGGAGTCTCTTTGATAGTCATGCTGTAGCAATAAAAAATCTGGGAGGACTCTAGATACTCACATTTGCAATTCCCTAATTCCCTAGTAAGAGACAGTCATTCTGAATAGCAAGATACTAAGATTTGCAATTTAACTTTTAAGCGTATAGTAATATAAGCCATTTACCTATCATCAATCATTTTTAAATGAGAAGTTCAGGAATAAAAAATTGTTTCCAGCCAAAGTATATAAAAAAGATACGCACAAATA
>JAVSCE010017383.1:0-20744 GCA_032199065.1 Smutsia gigantea
GCATATAATTCAACATGTTTTGAGAATCCATACACAAAACTTTGGCTCTGTGGGGAGCAGGGGTCACAAAAAATTTAAGTATGATTCTCATTCTCTGTGTGAACCTAAAAATATCACATTTTTTCTTGACTCTAAAAGAGCAATTACTCAGGGAACCCAACCTGGCTACCATGTGTCTGGCAGGAGAATGGCAGTAAGCCTTCTCTCTGGCTTCAATGTTTCTCATTGTGGCAACCTTTGAAGAGGTGGATCTCATATGCTTGACTGATTTTTCACCTGGTCAGAACTGTGCTTTCATCACAGGAAGGGAATATTAATTTTAGGCATTGCAGAGTTCCCCAAGGAGTTCTTAGTGGTGTAGAAAGAACTTTGGAATTTTCAAAGACATCTTATGAATAAGCAAATACAGAGGTATTGTGCCCTCCCACCAGAGACTGCAGATTTGTAAGTTTCAAGGAAGCTCGTGGAAATGCTACAGGTGCCTTTTTTTCAAAAAAAAAACATTTGTTAAATTTCTGGTACTCAAGAACCCAATGCATTGAAAAGCTTAAGGAGAACATTAGGCAAAGATTTGTTATCAGTTGGGTAGGACCCATAACCCACACTCACAGTTGGCCTTAAAAGTTACTGGGGCTTTTCCCTATAACTTCTCATACAGCAATCTCTGCTAAGATCCCCCACTGGCTTCTCTCCCTGTTCCATGGGAGTTGTCAGCTTGACTTTGCCCTAAGGTTAAGCAGTGGGCTGGGCCTGAGCCTGGCACAAATTGTGAAGTAGTGTTCATCCTCTGGGCCTTTGTCCCCCAGATCACCTTCTAGCTCATGCAATCTTCACTCAAGGAAGAAATTATCCAGACACTTAACTACCACTCCTGCACATCTAACCCTGTGCTGGCCCTTCCTATGCAGGTTTAAACAATCAAAGACAGCATTAGCTAAGTGGTCCTCAAAGTGTGGCCTCAGACCAGCAATATCAGCATCACTTGGGAACTAGTTAGAAATGCAAAGTCCAAGCCCAAACTCAGACCTACCAAGTCAGAAACTCTAGGGGTGGGAACCACTCATCTGTGTTTTATTAGACCCTCTAGGTAATTCTTATGGTGTGAGAAACATTGATTTAGAATGGATTAATAGTCATCCTAAACTGTAGGTGAAGCCAGATTTTAGCGCCCCACCACAGGGACCACTTATTATAGGTTTATTTCTATGTTTAAGCTTCTAGGACTCCCCACATAATTTCCAGGCCCTGTGCAAAATGAAAATATGGGGCTCTTGTTCAAAAAGCAGAATAGTGTCAAAAAAGGTACACATAAGGCTTTTTCTTTCTTTCTCATCGCTCTCACCTTGTTGTGGTATTTGTTATTTGTAATTTAGCATCATCCGAATTTTAAAAAATAGAAATTTTAAATATTAGCATAAATTGTCTTTAGATTTTACAATGTCAATTTTAAAGACAAATATTAGAGCATTTAACCCGTATGTAGAATCACCAAACTTTCACAATTTGTATGTTGTGGCTTATCTGTGGAAAGTGCTTCAAGCTGAGCAGAAGAGATGGACACAAGTTAGATTCAGGGAGGTTGGAAGGAGGTAAAGAAGATTCCCAGGCACTGAACTAGCTGGGGAAGCTTTCCTGTGATACTGACTGGGCAAGTGCAGACCCAGCCAGACACCCAAGCCTCTGCCCTCAGTGGGGTGCACTCTTGACATTGACCTTGGACAGGTTCCCCCTCCTACCAGCTGCTGGGCCAATGCTCTGGCCAAGAGGCAGGGTCAGGGGAGGTCCAGCTAGCATTTCCACTTCCCACAGCCTGCTGACCCAACCTAGGGCAGACAGGCGACCCCAAAGGATCCTTCAAATGCCATGCCAGGATGCATCAGTACATGGTTCAGGGTGGGCAAGAGGTGTATCTCCACTGAGATGCAGCATCCACCAGGCATGCAATAGTACCACCAGCCTGCAGCAGGGACAGTGCCACTCTGACTGCCCAGGGATGCAGCAGAAGATGCACACCCAACCCTGCTCTCCTCACACTCACGCCCAGGCCTTTGCCAGGGACAGAGGTCATCAGCGGCTAGGGCTGAAGTAGGGAAAGGAAGGTCCAGTGGGTTCTGGGGTTTCATAAGCAGGAAAACAGGCAGCTGAGAATCCATCCCAGAGAGGAAGAGGGGGCAGGACCTTCCCTGAGCTGAGGCTCAAGCTCCCTGCACACACCCTATTATCCCATCAAACATCATTTACAAAACACAAATTCAGAAATAAAGGCATTAAGAATTTGAAGACAGTGACTGCATAGCATTAAACCCCAAGCATGGGGCTCTTCTGAGAAAGGGCCCAGTACCACTGCACTGGTCACATGTTCTTGAAGTCGAACCTGCCAGTTACTCCTGAAATGAGTGAGGTGAAGACTGACCAGCCCCTGACATTCTTATCCAGCCTCCATATTCCCTTGGGAATGGAATGGGTCTCCTCGACTAGGTTTACAGGAACCTTTAGAATCTGAACCTTGACTACTTCTCCAGTCTCAACACTACCCAGGACCCCTGACACAACCATAGGTTCTGGCCAAACTGAAATGCCAGCAGCTGACTTAGAGCACAAGGCTCTTTTTCAGATGCCCTTTGCTTCTGCTTCTACCTGGAATGCTTCCTACTTTTCACCACCACCTCCTGTCCTCCTCTTCTCTTTCCTAACTCCATCTTTCAGGTGACTCCTGTAGATAGTCAAGCATCAAGATACTGTCAAGCATCCTATGTGGCCCCATATCATTACTGTGTTTATCCCACATGTAGGAATTAATGATGCCTGCTTACGTGCCTGTCCCCACAATAGCTATAAACTCCAAGAAGACAGAGATGGCATCTTGTTCACTACTGTATTTTCAGTTCTTGGCAGAGTATTGGCAGAAATAAGAAACAATGATTCTAATTAAATGGGTGACCCATCCGATCTGTAAGACTCACAGTGTGCTGTCACCAAGAAAACTGCCTGTCCAAGTATCTAATGACTAAATGCTGTAATCTTTTATTCTCTGAGTCATACACACTATTTCCTTTTTTGAGATTGTTTTTATATCGGCCAGATAATTTAAGTGGTTGACGTTTACAGGACTATCTTCAGATGAGATGAGTGTTTTGCTATCACCACTTCAGTTGAAGTTCTTCAGCTTATAACTTAAAAGTTTGAAAATAAAATCCTCTTTCCCATCCTTCCTTCGCTTCAAAGGTATTTATGATAGTGTTAAGTCATGGTGACCCCAGGACTATGATCCTGAAATGCCTTTGGCTCTTTAGTGCAGGATTTTGCAAGCAGGGCTGTGCACAGGTGGGGGTTCTCCAGACAGATCAGTGTACTTAAAGGCCTTTGGCTTAGAAACCCTCTCAATAAAAAAATAAATAAAATGAGCATCAGTTATATCTATTCCCACTGAGTACTCAGACATAAAAACCTTTCATTTTCTGACAACTCTAAAGAGGCAACTTGAGGTGCACCTGAATCATTTATCATTGGTTCCTAAGAGACAGATAAAAATTAGACAGTCATGCTGCACATGGAGGAAAAGGGATTCAGATGTCTTTGTTGCCCATTCCCTTCAGATCTGGGAGTAGAGAGGGCCCTGCTTTGTGTTCCCAGGTCAGAATTCAGAGCTCCAGTGAGCTGAAACACGCAGTAACCCTCTGAGCTTTCTGTCATCCTGTGTTCACATTGACTTAGCTTCGAGGCTAACAGTGGAATGCTAAAATCAAATTTTTCAAACTGTGCCTTGTATAAATATGCTTGGTGTCTGGAGGCTCTTTGGAAAGTATATTTAGGTTTCTGGTATTCTTGTGAAATTACAGTTTTAAAAAATATTTAGCTTGTTTGGTGTGTATAACTCCTGAGAAGTCATTTCTTCTCTTTTAAGTAACACTGTGATTTTCACCCCATAGCAATGTATTTATTCTAAAGTAAACACTGTCTATAAGGGAAAATAAGCCATGATCATGTAGTACCCTTGAGGAAGAAAACCTATTTGTTTGACTTGACCCAGATGAACATAATCACACAGAGAAGCATTTATTAACTTCTATAGCTTATTGCTTCCTTTCTCTAACATTTGCTTATTATTTGTATCTTTCAGTACCTCTTCCTATCTATAATATTAACTATTAGCCACAAACTTTATGAACGTTTCTTCTGTAACATTAGGACAAAGTGATTGAGAACACACATAGCCTCTGGAGCCAGACTGCCTGGATTCAAATCTGGACTCTGCCTGCCTCACTAGCTAGAACTTCTTGGGCCTCTCTGAGCCTCAGTTTCCTCATCTATAAAAAGGGGATAATAATAGTACCTATGGGGTTTCTGTGTTGTGCTATTACATGAGTTAGTATTTTGCAAAGTACTTAGAGCAGTGCCTCACATATATTTAGCACTATAGAAGTATTAGATATCAAAGTCATTATCTCTTAATATACCACTGAAATGTTAATATTTGTTCAAGATTTGATAAAATATATATGTATGAAAGGGAGGAAAAATATATATTTAATTGTGATAGCAAGTCTAAAAGATGACCAATATTTGCACCCTTCCTTGTACATACATATTGTACCACCCATCAAGAGGTGGAACCTGTTTCACCTCCTCTTGAATCTGGGCTGGCCTTATAATTTGCTTTGACGTAAAATATGGTGGAAGTGATACTGTGTCAGTTCTGAGCCTAAGCCTTAAGAGGCTTGGCAACTTCCATTTCTGCTCTCTTGGAACCCAACTGCCATGCTGTGAGGAAGTCCAGGATATCTTGCTAGAGAGAAAGAGAGCACATGGAGAAGAGAGGCACTTGAGCTGAGCTTTCACCGGAATATAACTACATGAGTGACACTAACTGATAACATGTGGAGCAATGAATGTTTCAAGTTACTAAGTTTTGGAGTGGTTAACTATATAGCAATAGATAACTGGTTCCATTATATAGATAGATATAGATTAGCAGTTCTTAAATGGGTGTGATTCTGGCCTCCACTGAAGGACATTTAGAAAGGTCTGGAGACATGTTTGGTTGCACAACTGAGAAAGGGAACATAGTGCTACTGGCATCTAGTAAGTAGAGACCAAGGATGATGTTCCTGAACATCCCACAATGCACAGGACAGTCTGCCCCAACAAGGAATTATCTGGAACAAAATGTCAATAATGCTGCAGTTGAGAAACCCTGATACACATAGATGATAGATAGGATTAAAGGCAATTGAAATTCATGTACAAGCTAGCCTACTAAGATTCAGTTCTAAAACTTAAAAAATCAATAAAAATAACACCGAAATTTCCATTGCTTGTTGCAAGTTGACGACAGGGTCCCAGTTAAGGCAGTTAATTGTGATTAAGAATGAGTGCCCTTTGTGGAATCACAGGAAGCATCTGGCTATGGCCACCTGCTCACTATCTCTATTTCAATACTGCACAGGTACACAGCAGTGGGATTCTCTCTCGCATCCTCCATCTCCTTAGCTCTCCTTAGTCCTTGTCACAGCCCACAGGTTCCTCAAACAGTGGCACAGCAGGATATGGCTCTGTCTCCATTCCCTGGGGCAAACCTTCCAGCAGTTTCTGCCTCAGCATAGGAACATACTATGAGAGAAGTCATCTGGTCTGTTCCTGAAAGGAACTGTTATTGAGGGCTGGGTCTCTTTTCAGGGAGCACAAGTTTAGTGAGGAAGGAGGAGATGTTAATGTGCCAAGGAGGCAGGCAGGCTGGCTACATGACTGAAATGCTCTGGAAGCCACAGGACAAGAGTCAGGAAAGGGTGACAGGGATAGAAAGCCATAGAGACCAGCTTTTTGACAGACACACAATGCCAGTGTACCCTGATTTTGACATGTTGAAGACTGAGAAGCATACAGGTCAACTGCCTGACTACTTCCAAGCCTAGCCAGTTGAACAAATATCTGCTTATGGAAAAGGCCAGAGACCTTCTAACCAAGAATTGCAGAGGAGAGGGAAGGACACCTAAGCTCCTGCAAAATTTTCTACCTCCCATAACTCTAGCTGGAGTGAGTCATCAGGACTAGAAGTTGGCTTTGCCAAGTTAAATGAGATCTCATGATACCTTTCTCCTGGGCTTGCCTTCCACCGGCTTAATTAAAAGGAACCCCTCAAATAACTTCTTCACAAAGATCTAGCTCTGCCTATGTGATGAGCAGATGTGTACTTCTTCCACTGGAGAAGAAAAAATATCTAAGCTCTGATAGGGCTTCCTCTGGTAGAAATAATAGATTTTCTCAAATTTAAGTAAAATTAACATTTCAGAAAGGCCATCTTTTTCCTGATCTTACATACTCATGGCACCTCACTGCCACCCCACCCTCAGGATAAAATCACTCTTATTTGGTGGAGCCACAGACTCACTAAAAGAGTTTCCTCTTTTAATATTTTACGTGAATGTCAGCTAGCCATTTGGGCAAATAAAAATTGCTGGAATCTTCAACAATTTTTTCTCTTTCATTTATGCTCTTCCTTCAGACCTGGGAGGTCCTTGTTGCTTGTATGTGCCAGATGCCAGGTAACTCCATAAAATTTAAGGTTGCTTCACCACCACCATGTCATACAACTGACCCTTTCAGAATAGCTCTCTTTCACCAAGAATATTCTGACTTCTGGTGCTGGGTGTGTTATTTTCACACTGTTCCAGAGTCAATCCCTAGGCCAACTCCAGTCATGCCACATTTTACAGCCAGCGTATGGTGACTTGGAGTTCAAAGATTGCCTGTTTACTCCTGCCCTAGAGTCAGGGAATCTTCTCTATCAAACCACAAGACAAGCTGTAGCAGTTATTCAATCATGGCACTAGGTTCTGTTCCAACACTAGACTTTACTTGTTGGGCCGGGGGAGGCTCTGACCACACGAAGGCTTTCATTGTTAAGGAAATATTTTGTTCCTTAACGTTCTCAAGTAGAATGATACTAAGGCACACTCATATTTTCTGATATTGTTACACTGATAATGTTTTATATGCCTATGTTTATCCAAACAATCCAACTGATTCACATTAGAACATTTTTTCCAGCAAGATTTAAGTAGTTAGCTAGCATTCTAGAAACAGATCTTTGGCTAATCTTTCAGAAAAGAGCTTATTGCTAATTCTCTTTCTGACTTCTAACCACAGAGCCATTTGTTCAAGGTTGTTAGCTGAATGATTGCGGAAAATGTTCTACTTAGAGAAGTTAAGGTTAAAACAGAATTCAGACTCAGATTTACTCAGCTCTAGTGTAGAATTACCTGCTCCCATTTTTCCTAACTCCTGCTAGAAGAAGCAAAAAAAAAAAAGTGATATTGTTTTGTCTTGGTTATATTCAGAGACTGGATGAGTTAAGAATTTATCCAGTGTAGCTGATGTCAAGCAGGGAATCAGACAGAACAACACCTAGCACACAGTAGGTGCTTCATAAGCCTTTGATATTGAAAAAACTTACTCAGTGACATCAAATTTGGTGACAGACATGGCATCAGGATGCCCAGCCCCAGAGTGTGCCGTCTGCTGCTTAGGCTCTCTGTTCTCACACATTGGTTTATTTTTACATGAACACATTTTTTTAAAATGTTTTCATCTATAATTTTAATATCCAGCCAACTGTGCATAATGTTTAATGACATCTTATTAACAAAGAAACACTTTTAGAAGAACCACAGGGAAGTAACAACTGCTGCTTTTCTCCCCAGCACCTGATACAAGGTTTCTTGGCAGAGGGAGAATTGGATGACAGCTCTTGCTCACTTCCAGTGCCCACAGACTAAATTTCAGGAAGCAAACATATTTTGCTATAGTCTGATTCTCAAGACAATGGATAGGCTGGCTTTAAGTGCAGTTGAAACAAGGCATCAGTTTGGGTGACATGAACTGACTGACCCTGCTCAGCCTAAAGCCATCTCTACCTCAGATTGGCTGCTCAAGGCCTAAAGACTCCCAGTCGGGAGCTTCTCCTTTGAGTTAAGCATTGCTCCCGTAGCACCAGTTTAAATTTGCCCTGAGATGGAAGAACTCAGGGTCAGTAATACCCAACTATGACGTGCCAATTATAATAAATTATTCTCTACATGGAGCAGGAACAGCATTAGAGCAATGGAAGTTTTGGAGTAGAGAAAGACCCCTGAAGAAAGGATTGGGTGAGTGAGAAGTGTAAAGTCCATGATGTTTTCAACCTGTCGTCAATGAAATTTTAGAAGGTTAAGTTTGAAAAATACAAGGTTTGCAGCAGATAGTCTTGGGCTTAATTCCCACCTCCCTCACTTATTAGCTGTGTGAACATATAGAAATCATTTAATATTTCCATTCCTGTTCCCTCATATGTAAAACAGTGAAATATAATCATACTACCTGTACTAGTTTCCTGAAGCTGCTGTAACAAATGGCCACAAACTTGGTGGCTTAAAACAACAGAAATTTATTCTCTCACAGTCCAGAAACCAGAAGTCCTGAAATCAAGGTGTAGTAGACAGTATTGCTTCCTGTGGAGGCTCTGAGGGAGAATTCATTCTATGCCTCTCTCCCAGCTTCTGGTGGCTGCTGACAACCCTTGACATTCCTGCACAGCTCCAGTCTCTGCCTACATCTTCACATGGCCTTCTCTGTCTCAAATCTCCCTCTCCTTCCTCTCATCAGGACAGCAGTCATTTGATTTAGGGCTTATGCTAATCCAGGATGATCTCATCTCAGAATCCTCAATTATACATGCAAAGACCTTTTCCAATAAGATAATAGTCACCAGAAGTAGGGGTTAGGACTGGGCTATCATTTGTGGGGTCCACTAATCAACCCACTACATTATCATATATGGTTATTGTCAAGAGTTACTGAGTTAATATACTAAAGACCTTAGCATATTGTCTGGAGACAGTAAGAGCTCAATAAATGGTCACTGTGATTACAAACATGTAAGTCCTCTTTACTTACAAGCTTATACAGGAACAAAGAAAATCCTGTTCTACAGCAAAAGCATGATTACTGTGTTTTTAATCCTTCATGCTAACATTTTGGTATCCGGTCTCATAGTATTTGTTAGATGAATGCATATTTGCTGATTTTGTACTTGGTTCTAAGATGTTTTACAAATGTTATTAACAAGTGCAAAAGCAGTGATAAAGTCAAAAGAGATAGTAAAGAGATTTGTAATATTACTTGGGATGCTTAAATAGAGATTATATATAAAAAGAAAGATGAGATTTCTGGTCTGGACATGATGGTGTAGACTTATCTGTCTGCTCTGCCCTGCTAAATATAACTATGAACCCTGAAAATAACTCAAGAGACAATCAAAGAAAAACCGTGAAAGGTGGAAGATGGACCACAGGACTAGAGGAATACCACAGTGACAAGACATCATATGAACTACCACCCAATAGAATAAGGCCACCCAGACCTAAATGATTTTCCAACCGCCTACCTAGCAAGCAATAGGGCAGCCCAGATAGGCTCCCTCCTCTCCTAGATGGAATAGACATCTCCCTGACAGTATTATGTGTGTCCGGCAGAACCAGCAAAGGGAATCGATTGGAAGCCCCACTGACACTAAGTGACCAAGGTAAACACTCTCTATCCTTACTCTATTTGAGACTTATCTCCCTCACCTTGAGATATCATGCAGCTAAGGAGTACTAGCAAAGGGGATCACAACACAAGTGTCTGCTGGGGAAGCATTTTCCTTCCCCATTGGGCTTGAGGATACCCTCCCCCACTCAGAAGCACCATGTTGGGGAGGCGGGGGTTGGCAGGTGGGACCATTCCACAATAAACGGTAGCCTGGGCCATGCTCTCCCTCCACCACAGGCAGGGAAGAAATCACCAGGAAGCATATTTGTCCCTGCAAGCCTAAGACTCTCCCTGCCTCTACTCAGAGACATTCAGAGGAACCCTTACAACAAGCACCCAGCTAGGGAGGCACTCTCCATCTTTCAGACAGGAGAAGCCTGTCATAGCAAACACCAGGAAACACCATTCATCCCTGGAGCAAAGAGACCCTCTTCCCGCATCTACTAGCTTCTGGCAGCCCAGCCTGAGCAAGCTTCTTCTGATCTCTTAAAGAACACTAGCAAGGATCATTGGAAGCCCTGGCAGCATGAGATAAACAAAGAGGACAAAAATAGCACCACAAAGCCTCTGAAAATTATGTTGTCATTGGAACTAAAGCCCACAAATTAGGCCAGGACCTGTATGCTAAATCTAAAAAAAGTGAGTCCCTGCTAAAATAAAAAGTTAAATAGGACCCACAGTGTTCTAATTCAATAGCCAAAATGTTTAGGATATAATTCTGACAAAGGTTTTATAGCAACAATCATACAAAATGATTCAACAACTGCTAGGAATTTACCCTAAGAATGCAGCAGCCCAGTTTGAAAAAGACATATGCACCCCTATGTTTATCGCAGCACTATTTACAATAGCCAAGAAATGGAAGCAACCTAAGTGTCCATCAGTAGATGAATGGATAAAGAAGATGTGGTACATATATACAATGGAACATTATTCAGCCATAACAAGAAAGCAAATACATACATTCGCAACAACATGGATGGAGCTAGAGGGTATTATGCTCAGTGAAATAAGCCAAGCAGAAAAAGACAAGTATCAAATGATTTCACTCATATGTGGAGCATACAAGCAAAGAAAAAAACTGAAAGAACAAAACAGCCTCAGACTCACAGAACCCAAGAATGGACTAACAGTTACCAAAGGGAAAGGAACTGGGGAGGATGGGTGGGAAAGGAGAGACAAGGGGGAAAAAGGGGCATTACAATTAGCAGACATAATGTGCAGGGGGCACGGGGAGGGCTGTACAACTCAGAGAAGACAAGTAGTGACTCTATAGCATCTCACTACACTGATGGACAGTGACTGTAATGGGGTAGGTGGGGGGACCTGATGAAGTGGGGAGTTTAGTAACCATAATGTTGCACATGTAATTGTAGATTAATGATACCAAAATTAAAAAAATGATTCAACAAGCAATTACAAATTATATTGGAACAAACTAAAAATAATTAAAAATCTCAGCAAAGAAACAGAAGTTGTGAAATGAGCTAAATGGAAATATAAACTAAAATTATGAGAAGAGAAATAAAAACTCACCAGATATGATCAATAGTAGAGTAGAGATGACAGAAGATAGAATTAGTGAACTTGAAGACAAATGAATAGAATTTACTCAAATATTTTTAAACCACATATCTGACAAAGGTATTATATCTAGAATAAAAGAGAAACTCTCAAGATTCAACAGTAAAGAAACAATCAGTCTGACCAGAAAATGAGTGAAAGACATAAAAAAGCATTTCACCAAAGATGATACAGGCCTACCTCATTTTATTTTGCCTTCCTTTATTGTGCTTCACAGATATTGCATTTTTTACAAATTGAAAGTTTGTGGAAACCATGCACTGAACAAGTCTACTAGTGACATTTTTCCAACAGCATTTTCTCACGTCATGTCTCTGTGTGACACTTTAGTAATTCTCATAGTATTTCAAACTTTTCATTATTATTATATTTACTATCATCATCAGTGATGAGTGGTTCCTGAGACGGAATATACTCTTGTTGAAGATGTTGTGAGGATTATAGAAATGACAAGGAAGGATTTAGGATATTATATAAACAGGTGACAAAGCAGCAGCAGGGTTTGAGAAGGGTGAATCCAATTTTGAAAGAAGTTCTAATGTGGGTAAAAAGCTATCAAATAACATCACAAGCTATAGAGAAACTGTTTGTGAAAGAAGAGTCAATCAGTGAAACAAACTTCAATGTCTTATTTTAAGAAATTGCCATGCCACCCCAGCCTTCAACAACTACCACCCTTATCAGTCAGCAGCCATCATTATCAAGGGAAGGCCCTCCACCAGCAAAAAGATTATGACTCACTGAATACTCAGATGATGGTTAACTTTTTTCAGCAATAGAATAATTTTTAATTAAGGTATGTACATCTTTTTTTAGACATAATGCTATTACACACTTAATAGACTACAGTATAGTGCAAACATAACTTTTATATGTAATGAGACACCAAAAAATTCATTTGACTTGCTTTATTACAATATTCACTTTATTGCAGTGGTCTGGAACCAAGTCCACAATATCTCCAAGGTATGCCTGTATACAAATGGCAAAAAAAACCACATGAAAAGATGTTCAACATTATTAGCCATTAGAGAAAAGCAAATTAAAACCCCAATGAGATATCCCTATGTACCTATCAGAAGAGCTAAAATAAAAAATAGTGATAACACCAAAATGCTGAGAAGGATGTGGAGAAACTAGATCACTCATACATTGCTGATAGGAATGTAAAATGGTACACTTATTCTGGAAAACAGTTTGGCAGTCTCTTAAATAAACTAAACATGAAATTACTTTATAACCCAGCAACTGTACTCATAACATGAAAGCTTAAATTCACAAAAAAAACTTATTACACAAATGTAATAGTCCAAAATTGGAAAACAACCCAAATGTCTTTCAATGATTGAATGGTTAAACAAATGGTGGTATATTCATATCATTGGATACTATTCAGCAATAAAAAAGAACAGACTATTATTACATGTAACAATTTTGATGAATCTCTAGAGAATTAGGCTGAATGAAAAAAAGTAAGCCAGTCCCAAATGATTATGTACTATATGATTCCAGTTATATAGCACTTTGAAAAGATAAAATTTTAGAAATGGAGAACAAATTAGGGGTTTCCAAGGGCAGGTGAAGGGAGGTAGGGTGATGGATGTAACCATAAAAGAGCAACAGAAGGTATCCCCGTGGTGATGGAACAATCCTGTTTCTGTATGTCTTAATGTCAATATCCTGGTTGTGATATTGCACTACAGTTTTGCAAGATGCTACCACTGGGGGAAACTGGGTAATGGGTACAAAGGATCTCTCTCTATAATTTATTACAACTTCCCATAAATCTATAATTATCTCAAAATAAAAAGTTTAGATAAAAACAATGCAAGATAGTGACCACTGCACATGGAAATGAGTCATGGGAAGATTTCTCCAATGGAAAGATGAAATCCTGTGACATAGTATGAACAGCACTTTGCTTGTGCAGTCAGCAGTAAACTACTAGAGAGGAGGGAACAAGTTGATCAAATACAGGAAGGTTTGCTCACAGAGTTGACCTGCATTACTGTGGGCATGTGATGGCCTTGATGGTAGTTAAGGAGAAAGCCAGCGTTCAGCTTTGGAACTTGGAGACTCACATAAGGGAAGCTTTGCTTCCAGCCTTTGGTGGTTCTGTAGAATCAGGGACTGCATATCAAAGGGACTGGTTGGAGTAGTGTGAGCGTAGATGTGCAGATGTCAAGATCTCCATACATCTTTTGTAGATCCCACCAAGAATGTGGTTACCAGTCTTAGCAGGTGTTCAGTATTAATGGAACATGGGGAAAATCTGCCTGAGAGAATACATTCCATCAGGTAGAAAAAAGGGGGCCAAAGTTATTGATTGGTAGAACTACCTCACAATCCCATTGGTGGAAATTCTTTCCGAAGCTTCAAACATAGACCTTATGTGGCTTATCCACTTTGAACTAACACGTGATTTACCAGAGTAACAGTCTTCCAGGTCCTTGCTTCCTTATAAGGAGAACAGTTTCTCTACTTCAAACATTTAGAGACATGATCTCCTGCAAGATTTCCTTCTAAATTGACACAAACCACTAACTGTCAATCTTTGCAATCCTTAGATTCTCCAACTTTAGTTTAGAACTCAAGGGAGTCACTTGGCTGTGGATAGAGAAAGTGAGAGCCTTTCTGGGGGGTAAAAAAGGCCCCAAATGACCAGAAAGCTTTTCAGAATGAGAACCTTAGCTGGAGCATGGATTTGGCCCAATCCAGGCCTCTGCTGATGTGGGGCTGCAGAGACAGAACCCAGAATTCCTGACATGGCAACTACTTTTCCTCCTGAACCACTAGTTAGTGCCCTCCAACTGTGTGGGTGAGTTATCCTCAACATCACTGAAAAAGGAGAACTCTATAAACATTTTGCTGGGCTGAAAAAAAAGTTTTTTTGGCAATGGGGGATTTGGCTCCAGCAAGAAAAACTGCATTGGCTATTTCTGTAGTCTCACAGGAACTCTGAGGGGAATTTTGGAGTCTCACTTGGTCTCAGGAGATAAAAAGGGGACAAAACCCTGCCTCCACTCTGAATCTGGCAATGGAGGCCTGCTCAGTGCCAAAGAACACAAAAGCTCTCTTCCTTGTCTTTAAAAATATGCTGTTCCCACTGAGATGAGATTCAATATGTGCAGTTAGGTAACTTACATTTCCTTTAGAGATTGTGGTAATGGCTGTGATGTCACTGATAATAACTAAGTAGGACAGTATTTTCGAAAGACACTCTGAATAAAAAGTGTCAAATGTCAGATAAGTTTGTGAAGTGCTTCATCATCTATTTTTTTAAATAGCAAATTAAAAGCTTGAAGAAGTTCATCGTTAAGATTCCTTTGTAAGTTTGTTTAACTTGGCTTGTCAAAAATTTATTTAATCACAACAACCCTGTCAAGGTATAATTTTCAAAAAATTAAAAATCAGGACTATCATACACACATAGGGAGCATATGGCAAAAATTTATTAAACACAAAGATTTATTTATCTTGCTAATGAGGGTATGTATTAGTGGGATGGTAAAACTGGTTCAAAGAAGGATCTGAGAGACTAACACATAGTCAACTGAAAGAAATGCTGAAATAAGATTGCTAAATTGTTGAAATATAAAACAGGTAAATGTCTTTCAGGGAAACAAAACAAACTATTGGAGTCATTATTATTTTTGGATAGAGGTTATTTGCATCTTTACTGGACAAAAATTATTGGCAATTGCTACAAGTTAACCTGTAATTTTACAGACTCTTTGCCTCAATCAGCAGTAAATAGTAAGTCAAACAATTTTAAGTTCATCCAGAGCAATAGTTCTCAAAGTGTGTTCACCAAACTAGTAACACCAGGGTCACCTGGGATCTTGTTAGAAATGAAATTTCTTAAGCCCCACCCAAAAGCTACTGAATCAGAAACTCCAAGATAGGACATATCATTGTGTTTTAACAAGCCCTCCAGTGAATTCTGATGCGTGTGAAAGCTTGAGAACCACTGATTCAGAGAATTAATCCTCAGGCAGTATGAGTATATAGCCAAAAGGCCAGTATGACTTTGCAAAGATATGTAGTCATTCTTTTGTTTATTTCTAAGTTTTGGATAAATGTTCTTAGCTTATTTTTCAATATCAAACTTTGGAAATGTGCATGTACAATGAATAAAAGACAGCCAGAAGTTTATAAAAAGAAGACCTGTGTTATTTTTATTTCAGCCTGCTTCAAGTAACAGCTCAAGTGACACCTTCTCCAAGCAAACATTCTAACCCTTTTAGCCCTTGCTCAGGATCCTCCAATCTCTCTCCTCCTTGGCCTTCTATGGACTCTTAATTCACACATTTAACCATTAGTTCAACACAGTGCTAATAATTTCACTTGTGCTCATTTTACCCCCACATTGAAAATTGCATGAAGGCAGAAATTGTGACTTTAGCCCCTTTTTTCAATCCCAACTTCAGTGTAGTCACAGGTTCTCAAAAGTAGAAAGTACAGGCATACCTCGTTTTTCTTGTGCTTTGTTTTATCACACTTCACAGATTTTGCATTTCTTACAAATTGAAGGTTTGTGGAAACTCTGGATCAAGCAAGTCTGTTGGCACTATTTTTCCAACAGTAGTTGTTCATTTCTTGTCTCTGTGTCACGTTTTGGTAATGCGTGCACTATTTCAAACTTTTTCACTGTTATTAACATTTGCTATGGTAATCTGTGATCAATGATTACACCTCACTGAAAGCTCTGATGATGGGTAGCATTATTTAGCAATAAGATATTTTTTAACATTGGAGGGTTTTTTTAGACATAATGTTATTGCACACTTAACAGAGTATAGTATAGTGTCAACATAACTTTCATAAGCACTGAGAAACCAAAAAATTCATTTGACTCACTTCATTGTGATATTCACTTTATTGTGGTGGCCTAGACCCAAACTTGCAATATATCTAATGTATGCTTATATTTTGAACAGCAATTTGTCCAGTTGAGTATACAACTCAAATTCTTTTCTCATCTGTGGTAGTCAGAATTTTAAAATGACCCCCAAGATTTGTTCCCCACCCACTGACCCAACCAGCATACACACCTTGCATAATTCTAGGATAGTGAATATGATGGATTTTACTCTGTAGCTCTGGGGGTGCGGGGGGGAGTGTGTTCCCCTCCCAGCAACAAATTCCCCTATGAACCGAATGAAACCAAAGTAAGGCAAGGAAAAACCATTTTTATTGCTCACAGCTTGCTCAAATTCACTAGCCAGGCCCAGATCTATCTGTCCCCTCTGGCCACTGCACACACTCTCTTCCCCACCAGCTCCTTCTGGGAGGAACTTCATGGGCAGGTCCTTGGTGACTGGCAGATGTCAGACCAATTATGTACCAGGAACAGAGGGGAGGAGAGAATGGCTGTTTCCTCTCCACCCCTTGCCCAGGATCCACCAGACCTGCAGGAAGCTGCAGCTATAAACACTCCATTGATATGTAAATGGACTAAGGCCACGTAGGAGATTCTGAAAATTCTGCCATTTACCCCACATACTCCCATAATTAGGTTACGTTATGTGGCACTGTTGACTTGAAGACAGGGAGATTACCCAGGTGGCCTGACCATATCACATGAACCCTTTAAAAAGCAATTTCCTTCAACTGTCACAGAAGAGGAAGTCAGATATTCAAAGCACAAGAAGGATACTGTGCCATTGCTGACTTAAAGATGGAAGCCGACTCATGACAAGGAATGTGGGCAGCCACTAAGAGCTTAGAGCAATGCCTGGTTAGCAGCTAACAAGAAAATGGAGACCTGAGTCTGTTAAAGAAAAAAATTCAAGCAAGTAGATTTGAAGATCTAATGGGCTTTAGTTAACATTTCAGGAAGCAGGCAGCATCCCATCTAGCAAGTAGAGGAAGGTTCTGAGGAGTTGTACAAATGGAAGGTTTTTATAGGAAAGTGGGTGGGACAAGAAGATTTTAGAAAAAGAAAAGAAGGGATTGTTTCAGGCCAGGACAGCTTTTTGGGCAGAAGGGAGGGTAGCATTTTTATCATGCCAGTTACCTCACTAGTGCTGACCAGGAAATTTTAGATTGACTGTTAACAGGTCACATTCCTGGTGATACTGGGGGTTCTTGTTCAGAGTTGAAGAATGAACTTAGCAAACACTCAAGGTAGGCAAGCAGGAATAAAAGGCTTTTTATTTAAGAGAAGGTGATAGTACAGAACTCCCAGTGCATGCTGGGAGGGGGCAAGAATGCCCATGTCTGGGCTGTGTCTAGGGGTATATATCTCAGACTTAGCTAAGTTGTCTAATTTCAGTTGATTCCCACTGGAATGCTGTTCCTTGTTTTGACCAATATTATTGAAAGTTGTCTATATTTCCAAATTTGGCATGCTCATGGGACCCTTATTGCTAACCAAAAAAAAAAAAAAAAGGTGTTTGTGGGTAAAATTGAAATATTCCCGAATCTCTCACCTGGCTTTAGTGCATCTCCATATCAATAGATGTTTCCAAGGGGTGGAGAGAAGTAGTCTATCTCCATATCAATAGGTAACTACATGGGCAAGCAAGGGCTTATCTGGACCAGAAAGGTTGGATGGAGCTCTCTTCTTCTGCAGCCAGGTCAAGAGAGACGCAGGACGACTGCTTGTAAGAAATAAATGGGTTTCTCCCACTTCATTTCTCCCTTTGACTGATTTCGGTTTCAAAGGTATTTTGCCTCAGGACTTTCCCCCCAGAGTTACAGCGCTCCCACCACAGGCATCCTGCTCTTGTATATTCCTGAGGACCTCAGTGAGCTTCCTGCTTTTGTTCTTCCCTGAGGCCCCTCATCCTGTTCTAACTAGACAGGGGCTGCCTCTGTCTTTTCCCTGTCTCACTGGGATAGGTTGAGACTGTCTTGATTTGCTGTCATGGAGCCAGTGACTCCATTTTGGGTTTGTTATTTCTTTTTTAACACATCCTACAACCACGAGGAAGTAAATTCTGACAAGAAGAATGAGCTTTGAGGTAGACTTTTCCCTAGAACCTCCAGATGAGACATCAGCTTGACCAGCACCTTGATTTCAGCCTTGTGACATACTGAGCCAAGAACCAGTCATGCCTTGGTGGACTTCTGACCCACAGAACAGTAAACAAAAAAAGTATGTTGTTTTAAGCCACTGAGTTGATAACAATTTGTTAAGCAACTGTAGAAAAATAATATATCATTTTCCCAAAAGGTAAATTAGCTTCTTCTTGAATACTTGGGGCGAGAGGGAACTCACTCTCCATACCCTAGGGTCACCTGCATCCTTCTCTTGTACAAGAGAGCCCCATTCTTATTTTGGATGGCTCTGACTTTTACATGAGAGTCCTTGATCATATTGAGCATTCACCCATCAATATTCCCTTTACTTTTGTTTTAATCTACAATAACAGAATATCATAGACTGGGTGGTTTATAAATAACAGGTATTTATTTCTCACAGCTCTGGAGCCTGGGAAGTTCAAGATCCAGGGGCTGGCAGATTTGGTGTCTGATGAGACATCACTTCCTTGTTGATAGCTGGCATCTTCTCACTGTGTCTTCATGTGGTGGAAGGGAGGAGGGAGCTCTCTGGGGTCTCTTTTGTAAGGGTACTAATCACACTCATGAGGGCTCTGTTTTCATGACCTAATTACCTCCCAAAGGGCCCATCTCCTAACACCACCATATTGGGGGTTAGGATTTCTACATATGAATTAAGGAGGTGGAAAGACCCAAATATTCAGTCTGTAGAAACCCCTTAGAGCCTTGCAGTGAAAATCTGAGCTTATTTTCATTTGCCTGCATTCTTCCTTCTTGATGCTATCAGACAGATATGAGCCCCACAAAGTCCTGGCTAGAGGGTTGTATAATACCCAGGACTGACTATCTTGACTTAGGAACTCCACCTAGCTTCCAAGCCTGTATTCATTCAAATACACCACACTTTACATCAGAGCAATGCCTCATCTCTGTACTGCCTCTGTATCAAATCGGCATATTTGTGTTCCAATAAGAGTTTATTTATAAAACAGGCTACAGGCTGGATTTGGCCCACAGGGTATAGTTGCCCACTCCTACTGTACTTTGGCTATAGAGTGTTTCACCCCAGGAATTAAATTTAAATGCATAGCTCAGAAGCAGCATATATCTCTTCAATTTACGATTCATTGGCCAAAAGAAAAAATGTGGCCCCACCCAGCCATAGGGAGCAAGGAACTCAAATCCTATTATGTTCCCAGGAGAAGGAGAGCTAGAAATATCTGGTGAATGATGTGAATGACTACCACAGAGGGCACATATTAAACTTACATGTTTGTGTAGATGCACATAAATATATCTGAATGAATGCTAAGGGAAAGAGAAGCATAGGGAAGGAAAAGGAATTACAAAAAGGTCATTGGACAGGGTAGTGATTGTAATAGTAATGGGAAAAAGGATTATCATTATTGTTAGTGGTGATATTTATGGTTAATAGCTTATGTTAATGCTAGTAGTTGTGGTGTGCTTAAAAAAAAAAGCATTCTCAGACCCATAGACCAGTGGAACACAATAGAGAGCCCAGATATAAACCCAAGCATATATGGTCAATTAATATACGATAAAGGAGCCATAGATATACAATGGGGAAATGACAGCCTCTTCAACAGCTTTACTGTCTAACCCAATACATCAAAGTAAACTCAAAATGGATCAAAGACCCGAATGTAAGTCATGAAACCATAAAACTCTTAGAAAAAAATATAGGCAAAAATCTCTTGGATATAAACATGAGCAACTTCTTCATGAACATGTCTCCCCGGGCAAGGGAAACAAAAGCAAAAATGAACAAGTGGGACTATATGAAGCTGAAAAGCTTCTGTACAGCAAAGGACACCTTCAGTAGAACAAAAAGACTTCCTACAGTATGGGAGAATATATTCATAAATGACATATCCGACAAGGGGTTGACATCCAAATTATATAAAGAGCTCACACACCTCAACAAACAAAAAGCAAATAAGCCAATTAAAAAATGGGCAGAGGAGATGAACAGACCCTTCTCCAAAGAAGAAATTCAGATGGCCAACAGGCACATGAAAAGTTGCTCCACATCACTAGTCATCAGAGAAATGCAAATTAAAACCACAATGAGATATCACCTCACACTAGTAAGGATGGCCACCATCCAAAAGACAAACAACAACAAATGTTGGCGAGGATGTGGAGAAAAGGGAACCCTCCTACACTGCTGGTGGGAATGCAAATTAGTTCAACCATTGTGGAAAGCAGTATGGAGGTTCCTCAATAAACTCAAAATAGAAATACCATTTGATCCAGGAATCCCACTCCTAGGAATTTAGCCTAAGAATGCAGCAGCCCAGTTTGAAAAAGACAGGTGCACCCCTATGTTTATTGCAGCGCTATTTACAATAGCCAAGAAATGGAAGCAACCTAAGTGTCCATCAGTAGATGAATGGCTAAAGAGGAGGTAGTACATATACACAATGGAGTATTATTCAGCCATAAGAAGAAAACAAATCCTACCATTTGCAACAACATGGATGGAGCTAGAGGGTATTATGCTCAGTGAAATAAGCCAGGTGGAAAAAGAGAAGTATCAAATGATTTCACTCATCGGTGGAGTA
>JAVSCE010017384.1:0-34923 GCA_032199065.1 Smutsia gigantea
CCTTATAATCAAATGATGCATATTTCATGTCATTTACTTCTTGTCAGTGCCCCCTTTCCCAAGGAACTGACACTGGTTTATAGAGAGAATTCACCATAAAACAACCAATAGGAAGTACCTACCTCACATTGCAGAGTGTCATCTTCCAATCACCAATTTTTGCACTTGACTTTCTCAAGAAGGTAAATTAATTTCCTGCCCAGGTCTGCACTGATAAGGGAGGATGAGGACATAAGATAAAAGTTGTGGCTGTGAATCTAATTTTTGAGAGTTCTTAGCCATAGGATCTAGCTGTCAATCCTAGAAGTATCCAGACATTTTTTTTTTCCTTTCCATAAAGCTCCTTGATTTGTCATGGAATGACAAACATGTCAGATCACCCTACCAGCACTCTGGACATTCCAGAATATATCTGAATAAGTTAAAGATGCCCAGACAGTCTCTGGGAATATAGATATGAATTACATATTCCCAGATTTCAAGAGCTCCCAATCAAGTGGAAGAGATATCAAGGAAACAACCAATGCTGGGTATACCTATTAAAATAATCTGGTCTTGAGGCAATGAGTCAGCCAAAAGAGAAGGCCAGTAATGAGATGGGTAAATATAAGATTCTACAGAGAGAAGGTAATGAACAAGACTGATGAGATACAGACAATGAAAGAAAAGAATGATTCCAAAAATGTTTCCAGCCTAAATGATAGAAAGATTGGTACTTCTGTTGGCAAAAATAAGAAAAATTGGAGGGAGGACAGATTGGGAAGATGATGAATATAGTTTGGAGCATGCTGCATTAGAAGCAAATAACCAAATAATCAAACACAGAAGCAGAAAATAGGATGGTAGTTACCAGGGGCTGGGGAGGAGAAAATAGACACATATAGTTGGGGTTTCTCATTGAAATTTGGTAATAAGAGTAGAAATTATGTCTTCACATGATAGAGGAGACATAATTATGGGTGAAATCAAAAGACCAAGAGTCAGTGTGAGGGGAAAAAGTGACATTGGAGGAAACAGAGGTGAAAACTAGAAGATGTATCTCAGCAGAGTGGGAATGTGTTCAACAAACACTAAGTGCCTTACCTGCTGCAGTCCATGGGGCTTCTGGAGATGTGTATATGAATGACATGGTTGTAGATCTCAAGGGGAGTAGGAAATAATGTTGAGTGGAAAATGCCAAGTAAATAGACAATTATGGTACAGGCTAATGAATTTTTTAATGGGGATAAACAGAAACAAGAGGAAAATGAACTGGCCCAGGTGATAATAAAGCTCATAACTCAGCTAATATAGCAAGGCAATGTTGATAAGTAGAAAAATAATGTATCTCACATTTTATTACAGTGTTGGGAAGTTGAGGAAACAGCTATAGTATTGAAGTACAATTCAATGGCCAAATTCACCAAGTTCTTATGACCCAAATAATGCCAATGTAGATAATTTATACAAAGCAGAATTGACAGGTTAAATTTTAAGATTCTTTTGTAATTTTTTTCATGTCAACAAATATTTACTGAGGTAGGTCCTGTGTGAAGGCTTACAGTTCAGTGGGGCAAGGCAGGCTAAGGAAGCAGAAGAAAACCAAATATTGGGATCAGTGTACTGAAAGAGGGGAGCACAGGGGACTGTGGGAGCTCTAGGGACTTGCAGAGCCATGGTACTTACATGTCTCCTTATTCACATATGTTTCCATGCCCTAGCCCAAGTAAGTTCAGCAGGTCTTCTCCCAGATAAGCCTTGTATTCCTTGAAAGAAGCTAAATATAGGTATTGGAGAATATTTTCTGAGTTGGCCCTGGGATGATGGTTACCAGGCTTTGATCTCAGTATCTCATGGATGACACATCTGGAGAGCTGCAACTATCAGGAAACTGAATGCAGCCCTCTCCTGGGGAGCTGAGTGGTAATTCCAACAACAGCTTTAGTGGACAAGTTTCCTGTATTCAGAATCAGTAATGAGAGTTACAAATCAGGATCATAGCTTTTCATCTTAGGTTCCCCATTTATAAAATGGTGGTAGCGGTGGGGATTATCCTGACCTTAGCTACTACAGAGATCTTTAAGGATGCTGAGATAATGAAAGTGAAAGGACTTTTAAACAATGTCAGTTAGAGCACATCACTCCTTTGCTGAAAATCCTCCATTGAATATAATACCACCTTCATCTCAGGGTTGTTTATAGATTTGGTTAAAAAATATGTGCTAAAATAAGTGTTCCTTTATATTCCTACACCAAATAGTCCTAATAATTATCTCCAGTTCCTCTCCTTCCCCTCTGGTCTACTACTGCAGTATCCTAACTGGTCCCTCTGCTTCCACTTTTGCCCACTCCCAATACACTTTCCAAATAACAAGTGTAACATTTTTTAAAATCCTCCAATGGCTTCTCACTACAATTAGAGTAATATCTAAGCTATCTTCAATGGTCCATTAAATCCTACCTAATATGGTCTCCCACTCATTGCCCTATCTTGCTTTCTTCAAAGCAGGTATTACCATTGGAATTTATTTAACTCTTTCTTACTTATCTACTCCTGTACAAGCTGTATCTCTTGTCTAAAACAGTGTTTCATATGTAAGTGTCTGATGAATTACTGGATAAATGAATAACTGGATGAATAAATGTGTTTTCTTATCACTGTCTGAGAAAATTAAACCCATCTTTTAGTCCCAAGTAAAATGTCACTTCTTTCATTAAGATGTCCCTGATTCTCCCACTAAAAGTTATCTCCATCACTCTTAAGTGCCCATGGGTCTTTGACAATGAAAGGGTTGTACTCCATGGTAACTAGGCTCCTGGGAGTTTCTGACATGGTAAAAGTATAACTTCAGAGGCTTTTGCTGGTGTCATTTCACTGCAACCAAATCAATTTCTTTTGATAATGTGGTAGGGAGTCATTTCTCTAAATTTATTGCTTTGCATAAGCTATGTGTTGTCACTGTATTTTGCAAGATAATGTATATCAGAAACTGCCAACCAAAATTGAATAGATATTCAAACTTTGACACCCAGAATCAGTTACATCCTACAGTAACTACTTGGTACAACTATATCCCTGAAATGGCCATATAACTGAAAGATAAGTCACTTGGGCGTTTCCATTTTAAAACTTGCAATGCAGTTCTATGTTAAAAGGTACACTCTATTATTAGTCTGCATTTTGTTCGTAAGTACAATTCTTGCATGAATTTACAATGAATTAATATTGACTTTTGTCACAATTATTTTTTATCAAAAATCATTTTAATTCATTTCTTTTCCCCTCAAAGACTAGAACCAGAGAAAGAAGCCTGTGACTAGAGCAGAAAAAGGATGTAGAATTATTACATCTCTGACTTGGAAAGAATTTTAGGTCAAGTAGTGCAACTTTCACACAATGGAGGAATCACTTCAACATTAGTCCTGAAAGATGGTTCATCCAAACCCTTGCACAACTCTGGCAATAAACAGCTCACTATCTCCAAAGGCAGCTAATTCCATCCATGGACAGTTATCCTTCTATTGAGCTGAAACTGGCCTACCTGAGACTTTCACCCTTAAGTTCTATCACTACCTTCTGGAACCACTCAGACCACATTTTCTCTCTTCCCTGTGACAGTTTTTCCAAGGTCTGAAGATAAAGATTATATCCATGATCCTTCTCTTCTCCAGGCCAAACAGCACCAGCGACTTCAACAACTTTCTATAAAATTTGAATCCAACCCCTTTCCAAATCTTTCTTAAATTCCATGTCTGTTCACTCTCTGCCAGTTAATTTGTTTCTCCTTTAAAGTGTGGCTCCAAGGCAGAAGAGAATAGTACTCTCATACCCTGCTTCCAGTCATTTTGTCTAAGGCTCTGAGACATTTAGTTAACATGTTTCATTTCATTTAACATGTTTTGCTTTCCTCCTCATCACATATCTAGACTGCATTTACTAGCTTTCTCGATTGTTACTTATAGCCATTTAACTTAATAATAACAAATGGAATATAGGTAGAAGTGATGTGCACCACTTCCAATCCTTGCATATAAATATCTCTACACTTTCCTCTCATCTACCAGCTGGTAACTGAGTTCCAGGAAGATCTTAAAAGCCACACTTTGAGCATGGCAGAATCCCTCAGCCTGAATCCCTCAGTGACAATGTGGATATCTTTTTCTATCACCACTTATTAAAATTTCCATTAATGAGAAAATTCTATTGTGTTAAGTGACTGAGGCTTTAGGGATTGTCATTCACAGCCTTGCTGAAGCACCTCCTTCCTTTACTCTTCCCCACATGCCAAGATTCGCCATCCTGGGCCTATGCAATTTTCAAGATCAAATAAGGGCTTCATATGAATCTTCAATTCCATCTGACTCTATCCAGCCCATCATGGAAGCTTGTTGACATCTTCTGGGATCTTGACTTTATCAGCTAATTCATTCATTCACCCCTCCCCACCCTTTCCTGTCATCTGCAACTGTGCTGTGCTATTAGATTCCTCATGAAAACCATTAGTAAAATTATTGAATGAGCCAGTATCTTGCCACACACCATTGAAAACTCCACTTAGGTTGACACAATTGACTCTTTATTTGGTTTTGAGGCTCCCATCATTCACAAACACCCTTTACTATACTGTCAACTGCATTCTCATTTCTCAGTCATACCCATAGGGATATTCTTAAATACTTTGTCAAACACCAGGCCAAAATTGACATACCTCTGGTACAGGATTATACTGAACTTTCAGTCTTGTAACCATAGTAATAAGGAATTAAATCAGTTGCTTTTAATACGACATGCATACAGAGCCTATGATGGCTCTTAATACTGATCATTTACCTTTCTCAGCTTGCAAAATTGTCACATGTCTATATTTAAAAATTAGCTTGGTTGAATAAGAGCATTGAACTGGTAGTCAAGGGAGATGGGTTCTATTTTCATCACGACAAACGCTGTGACCTTGAACAAGTCATTTTACCTCTGCATCCTCAAGCTGTGGAATGGGGTGGATAGAATACATAATTTAAAAGATTTCTTCCGACTTTGGGTTTGTTTTGAAATCAATCAATTTATAAAATTTAGTACCACATTGGCTTTTTAAATTTTTACTTGTCAGTGGTATGTTTCCATATTAAAATCTTTGCTATAAAAGCTCTCTCATGCAGGGTCTAAGGCAAGTATCCATGAACTTGGATTAAAAAATACATTTTATTTTCACTAGCCTCTAACCAAAGTTTAGCTTTTCCTTCATTTATGACTTTGGTAAAATAAAAACAGTAATTTTCACAGAACCTGGGTCTTGCAACCAGTAGAAATCACTAAATGCTCCTATCACATTCCCGTTGTTGCATATATATTGGAATTATATTTATGTTCACCGTTACTTGAAATTATGGTAGTTATTAAATCTTCCATTGGGTTTTTTTTATTTATTGCACTAAGAAAGAAGTACATGTATATCTATATCATAAATTTGGGTTTTGTATAGTTTGAAATATGTATTTAAATATAATTGGCTCTGATTGCAATCCTCTATATTTTATTTTATGAATTTTAAGTATTATTAAAGAAGAGTCAATAGGCTTCACCAGACTACTGAAAGTATCCATAGCACCAACTACCTACTAGTTTAATGTTCAGCCCACAGTGAAGAGAACAAAACAAATGCTCAAGGGGTATGATAGGAAATAAAACATAATAGGTTGATGTCAAAATTACTTTTAGTTAATCTTTCAAACTTTCTTCTTTCTCTACCAGTACCTAATTATCTTCATGATGCCCACGAATGTCTTCACCCAGACAGGGTTGTGTACCCTAGATGCCTGGGGAAGAAACCAGGGAACAAAACAAAACAAACATTTATTGAGCACCTTCTATGTGCTCATGACTTTCACAGATTCCTTGTCAATTAATGCTCTCAGCTTCTCTGATGGGAAGTGTTATTTCCCCATTTTACAGTTGAAGAAACTGAAACTTAAAAATGTTATGGATTCTGCACAGTATCACAGCAACTAAGTGACTAAACTGGGAATAGAAGCTGGTATCCCTCAAATCCAAAGACACTTTCTATGTATTTGGCCTGCATTGCATCCCTAAATATAATTAGTTAACCATATCCAAAGCATGTTAAAATCCATTCTATCATTGAACATCTCCATCGTCTCTTAAAGTTAACATAGTTGTCTCAATTTTACACATGCAGAAACTGGGAGATTACTTGCTATGTATTTTACAAGACAAAGACTTGAATCATGATTTAAGGCAGATTCTCCAGTTCCTACTATCACATTTTTTTTTCTAGCTAGTAGGAGAAGGCACAACTTGAAAGCTATGTATGTCATTTCTGTTCGTATGTATTTGCTAAATATTAGTCACATAGTCACACATACATTCAAGGGAGGCTGGAAAATCTAGAATTTATCTGAGTGACTGTATACCCACTAAAATTTCTAAGACTATATAATAAAAAAATACATTAGGGTACAATTAGCAGTTTCTGCCACAGGTGGGTAACATTAGTATATTTTACAAATACGTAAAGTTAAACTCAGATAACTGAAACAACTTGCCCAAGGTCTCTTGGATAGTAAATGGCAAAGCTCGGATTCCCTCACTAGTCAGAATGACTTTGAAGTCTTTGTCTTTCACCACTACTCCATACAAACTAAAGATTACAATTCAGAGGGAACAGCTGAACCACCAAGTAGTAGTTATAGAAAAGGCTTGGACTGACTAAGTTGAAATATGGGTTTGGGCCTAGGCTTGGGCCTGAATATGAATAAATGTATATAGGCCTTTGCTGACTTCCCCTTATTTGTTAAGGGTATAATTGTAAACCTGCAAAAGAGAAGACTAAAGTGGGACCAAGTCTCTGTCTTCATACCTTTGAAGAGATTTCACAAAGAAGGTAGCAAAAAAGTCTTATATATCCCAAGGAGGTAGAACTGAGACCAGTAGGTAGAAACTGCAGGGTATAAATTTCAGCTTAATACAAGAAAGAGTTTCCAAAGAGTCAATACTGATACGGTAGAAGTGGCCTCAAGAAGTGATAAGGTAACCAAGGCAAGTTGATCACCTGTGGGTGCTATAAGCAGAAGGAATTCAGGCCTCAGTTAGGGGTATGTCCATTCCAAATTTGAAATACTGTGAAAACAAGCATCCCATTTCTTTATGCATGTGTATTATCTAGAACTCTCAATTCATTTCCTTGGCCAGATTCCAGCCAAAGTTTTGTAGTCAAGCTGAAAAAGGAAACAGGGCCAGTCCTAGGTGGATGTGAGACTGGAGTATATCTATGAGTGTTGACTGTGTATGTGTTTATTTAAAATTTCATAGACGGAACCTTTTAAATTTCTGTTTTTTAACCATTGGTTCAATAAGACCCTATGAACCCCCTTTTCTGGAACTGGAAATGATTATATCCTCAGAGTAAAAAATTTTTAGATATATGTTTAAAATTCCAAGTTTGAGGCAGCACTGCAAGTATCAAAATATATTTAGGACCTAGTACCTGCAAAATAAGAAATGACAAATACAAGTAGTAGCTGAAAATCTGCCTTCCTAGCCTGGCTCTGCCTCTAATTTGCTTTGAGACCATGAGATGAACTCCACAATTTTTTTGATCAGCAAAATAGGAAAAACAGTAATGTCTATTTCATACAGTTGCAACAAGAGTTAAGAAATACTGAGTGTGGTATGTTTTGTGGTTGCAGATACATTTATTATGTGGAAAATTTTGTTAAATATGTCCTCAAAATATTTTATTGAAAAAGGTTTTGTTTTCTTCCTCATCATCTTGCTATTTCACAGTTGCTCTGATCAGTGTCTGACTCTATTGGTTTCTGGAGGGTAGATACTGATTCCTATTCATCTCTATACTTATCTCTAAGAATGTCGAATAAATGACTGCATATGTGAATCTAAGAATTAGAAATGTTATACACAGGTTATCCTATTTAATGTATGCAATAATCCATATTGGAATTTTCATTTCTGAGGCTCAGTTTTCTCATTTATGAAATAAAGACAGTGATCCCCAACTTGCAAGGCTGCTATAAGGACCAGGTGATATAGTGGATGTAAAGGGCTTAGCAGAGTGGTAGGCATATAATAGCCACTCAAGAAATCCTTGCTTTCATGCTAGCTATTCTCCTTTTACCCATACACATTCACTCTATTCTTGTCTATACCCTTATGTGCCCTGTAAAACTGACCCATATGGAGTAGATCAATTGAGCTTTCTTGACTTTATCTTCTTTTAGGGTTCATTAATGGAAGGCAATGGTAGAAGAGTGAGAGGAGAGAGAGATTAAGGTATTCAGTCTTTCAGCTTCCTCCCTGAAAGGCTGCACATTGGCAGTGACTACATTCATCTAAGAAGGCCACAGCTCCGGTGGGATGGTCCTTTTCTATAGCTTCTATCTCTCTCTCTCTCTCTGTATGTCTCTTTTTATTATGGTAACTGCTTGACCTCTCCCCTTAGGAGTGGTAAATGCAGTCAACTGTTTCTAGCACCAGAGAATTTCACCTTTCCTTACGGCTATTATATGCTTCTCTTCACCCTGCCCACAACTTTGGAAATAGACTTTCCATTAAACTCTCAATTACTCAGTTTGAGTGAGCTGTGTCCTGTACCCTGCATATTATAAAAAAGAGAAACTGAGGCTGAGAAAGGTGAAACAATTAGTCCAAATGCTCAGATGTTTACCCTTATGATGCAAAAAGCCTCACCTTAGTAAATAAGAAGCTAGTGTTTCTTGCAGGAGGACTGGTTTCTTTAAGTCTTGTAACTGCCATGTCTCTTTATTCAGTTCACAGCAGGACTGGCTACTGACACAGAGGGGCGCATTTGCCTGAGAATTCCAAAGGCCTTGTAAAGACACCACTTGCCATTCTGGAAGCTATCATCCACAAAGATTTAATGAGACAGAAAACGGAATTTAGAATTGTTCTGGGATTCAGTGTGGGGAAGACAAGAATGAGAGGTACTCAATAAAAGACTTCAAACATATTTGGATTATTATAATGAAGACAACAAATTGTTTCTCTCCCTTGACCCTAAATGAAAAGTGAAGGCTACATGCCTTGATATACACCAAAGTATGTTAAAATTTGATATGACGCAGAACAAAGATTTTTTTAATATAATCATCATGATCCCCATTTGAAGAGAGAGGATGTTAAGACTCAGAGAGATTAAGTAACTTGCCTGAGGTCACATTGTCAATAAGTGGTACTGGATTGAGACCCAGTACTGCCTGATACTAAAACCTATTCTTGTAATCACTCCACTAGTGTCAAGCAACAGAGAGAGTCATGGATGAGGGACTGTTTAGCTGATTTAGGCACTATTGTCAATGAAGCCACAGTGGTGGGTTACCTCAATGAGCAGGACCTTTTACGCAGCAGTCTTCCACACACACACCAGGACGAAGATCTCTGGCAGTCAAGCCATCTTGTGGCAGTATTAGCTGTAAGATGGACTAAGAGTGTGAGTCAAGTCACCATGGTCAATCCCCTGTTGGATCCACAGAACCCATTGTGTGCCATACTGTTGACAGTAGGAGGGGTTCTAGAATACACCAACAGAAAAAACTTTTCTTGGGCCTTCAAGCCAAGTATAAGGTATATATCTTATACTTCTACCTATACTTACACCTATATCTAGTCTACATCTGTCAGGGTATCTATTGAATCCTGGCTCTGCAATTTATAAGTTGTGTGAATAGCATGAATTACTTTATTGCTCTGAGCTTCCATTTTCTTACCAGAATAGAGGAAAGTGGAAAGTATTATTAAGGTAAAGTAAACCTATATAATGTTCCCAGCACAAGACTCAATACTTGGTAGCTTCTTTCACTAAGGATATGGAGGAAGGTTTTAGAGGAGTTATCAGGGAGAACTAAGTCCAACCACATACAGTAAAGTAGTGGTATAACTTAGCACCCTACCACCAGTCTGCCTGGAAATCCATATGGAATACCATCCATGTGTAGCAATGCAAAGGTAACAGTATGTAATATTTATTTTACTGAACTTCAAAAAATTCCTACTGTTCATGTCAACATATGGCAAAAAAAAAATGAAAATCAACTATTCAACCAGGTACCATACTAGGTACTTGTCATTTACACTAAATTATTTAATCTTTAAAACAATACTGTGTGGTCACTACAGATAAGGAAACTCATTTTATGTATTGGGAAACTGAGGCTCAGAGGGGTTCATCAATTTCACCAAGGTTCTACAGTAGTAAATGATGAAACTGGGAACTGAACTCAAGTCTTTCAGACTCAAAAGTCAAGTTATTTTCTCTAAAAGACACTGCTGAATATTATTCTAAAAGAACTTAGGTGGGGAAAAATCCATTCTGATCTTAGTGAACACAGAAATTTTTACAAAGGAGATGGGATTTAAGTTGGGCATTAGAGCATGGATAAGTCGTTTAGCAACCTGACAAATATCATTCTTTCTAGCTCTTTCTGTATGAGATGAATGGCTGGCTATTTATTTTCATTTATTCTACAAATATTTACTGAACATCTAAATCATAAAATGCTGGGGATGACTCAGGATGGTCTCAAGTGATGCTGCTGCTGCCAAACCACAAAATATATTCTGATTCTTCTAAAGCTCTATCATTGCCCATAGGCAAATGCCATATTTTACAAGATGTTGAGAATTGACAAGAAATAAAATGGACTATCCAAAAGCAAACACCTTAGAGTTGGAAACAAGCGTTGCATTGGTCAACTGGCTTTCTTTACCAATCTACTAAATAATTATTGTACTACTTCCTATGGGATATGAATTATAGACGTGAAGATTCAGCTGGTAGAGGTGTGGAACTGAGAAGGCATTTAAAATATTTCAACTGGATAAAAGCTTAAAAATGACTTCTATATGCCTTCTGAAGAATATACCATGTCTTTACCTATAGCATATATTTTGAACAGGGGTTGAAATACTCAGGCCTTCCTGACACAGTTCTGGTGGCAACTATTAGATTAAAAAAACTGCCTTAGAAAGTAGCTTCAGCAATATGAGGGACTAGGAAACATCATTTTCATTCTCCCACAGTAACACAGAAACAATAATAATTATAAACAGGAGGTATCTGAACCAATTCTTAGGATCTCTGGAAAACAATCAAAAGTTTGCGGGCAAACAAGCAAATTCTCAATCAAGAAAAAGCTACCTTTTGACAACTATGCAAAAGGCAAGAAATAACAAAAGCCGGTGAGGATGCAGAGAAAGGGGAACCCTCCTACACTGTTGGTGGGAATGTAAATTGGTGCAACCGTTGTGGAAAGCGATATGGAAGACCCTCAAAAAACTACAAATAGAAATACCATTTGACCCAGTAATTCCACTCCTAGGGATTTACCCAAAGAAAACAAGATTCCTGATTTGAAAAGACATATTCACCCCTATGTTTATAGCTGCACTATTTTCAATAGTCAGGATATGGAAGCAACCTGTCTTTCAATAGATGAATGGATAAAGAAGAGATTGTACATATACACAATGGAATATTGTTCAGCCATAGAAAGAAAAGAGATCCTCTCATTTGCAACAACATGGAGGGATCTAGAGGTTATTATGCTCAGGGAAATAGGTCAGGTAGAGAAAAACAAATACCATATGATTTCACTTGTTTGTGGAATATAAAAACAAATCAAAACAGAAGGAACAAAATAGTAGTAGATGCATAGAGGCTGAGAAGGGACTAGTCATTACCAAGGGGTAGTGTTTGAGAAGGGTGGGGAGAGATGAGAGGGGATAAAGGGGTACAATAATTTGCAATCACAATATAAGTTGGTTACAGGGATGGTAGTACAGTACAGAGAATACAGTTAATGATTCTGTAACATCTTACTATGTTGATAGTGATCACACTAGAGGGGGTGAGCATTTCATAATATGGGTAACTGTTCAACCACTGTGTTATATATTTGAAACCAACATAGGATTGTATACCAATTATAGTTTAATTTGAAAAAAGAAAAAGCTAACTTCAAAATAGTAGTGGGAAAGATTTTTTGGCTCTAATACTCACCTTTTCCCCACACCTTCCCTGGTACAGTGAAAATCTTTGTCATGAGTAGCAGTAGCCCAGTTTCTAGTTCCCCCTTTCAAACCAGAGGAAAAAGAGCAAACCTAATTTGCAAATTATTGTGCATATTTGTTCTAGCCTGTCTGGGAGCTAACCAAAGTACTGGCTTTTTGGTCTCTGTCTTGCAAAACTCAAACATGATTGGGAACTAGTGGGTACCACTTGTAAAGGCTATAAGGGACTACATGTCCACAGATACCTGGAGCAAGGAATTACAGGTGGATACATACAATAGAACATCTGAGGCCTGGAGGAGAAGATGGCATGAGACTCTTTGGAAGTTCAAGACATTGAAAAGCAGCCATGAATGTGAGGAATTTTAGAAATCCATGTGCATACCCATATGAGATACATGCTCAAAAAGACGTGAAAAGACCTTAACCTTTCACCTGAGGCTGATCTCTGGGTTCACAGTAAGACTAGCTGATTGGTGATGGACTTCCCCAGTACAAAGTCAGTCTGAAAAGACTGGGAGAGTTAAACATATTTTCTTTATGTTTGTTTAATTTTTTGGTGCTTTTGTTGGAGCTCCTAGCATTCAAGAAAATCTGTCAGAATTCTAGCTGAACATGCACTAAAAGAACAGAGATGTTAGTAAGCACACAGGACAAGGAATAGTTTTTTGCAAATGTTTGAAAAAGTCTCAATAAATGGACTATTACAGACTTAAACAATAAAAAAAATGGTGGGAAAGGTATCTAATTTTCAGGGACACTTTGTTATAATAGTCAAATGCCCAATTAAAAAAAATACAAGACATACAGAGAAACAAAGAAAACATGTACACATTCAAAGAAAGAAAATAAATTGAAAGAAAACACCTGTGAGGGACCCAAATAATTGACTTACTAAACAAAACATTTAAAACAATTATCTAAAAATGGATATTTGCTAAGAGTAAATACAGATTAAAAAACTAAAGGACATCAACAGAACAATATATAAACAAAATATGAGTATCAATAAATAGAAATTATAAGAAGGAACTTAACAACAATTCTGATGCTGAAAATTATACTTGAAATTAAATATTCATTAGAGGAGTTCAATGGAAGATTTAAGCAGGCAGAAAAAAATAATCAGTGAACTTGAAGAATGGACAATTGAAATTATCAGGTCAGAGGAAAAAAGGGTAAAACAATGAAGAAAAGTGAAAAATGCCTGAGACTTGTTGGACAACATCAAGCAGACCGAAGTTCACCTTAATGGCAGTCACAGAAGAGAGAAAGAAAAGGGCAGACAGATTATTTTAAGAAATAATAGCAGAAAACATAAATTTTGAGGAAATACATGCATCTACAAGTTCAGGATGCTCAACAAACTCCAAGTAGTATAAACCGAAGACAACCATACAAAGATATAAGCAAACTGTTGATCAACAAAAACAGAGAGATCTTGAAAACAGCAAGAGATTCTCAATAAGATTATCAACCAGTTTCTCATCAGAAACCTTGCATATCAGAAGGTAGAGAGGTATTATATTTAAAGTACTATACTATATCTGATAAAACTGTCCTTCAATTACATATAACTTTAAGATGTTTTATGTAATCCCCCAAGAAACCAGAATGAATGTATTTATAGAATAAACACAAAAAGAAATGAAAAGAGAACAAAATCATAACATCACAAAAAAATCAGATAACACAACGTGGACAAACCTTGAAAACATTGTTCTAAGTAAATAAGCCAGTGACAAAAGTACAAATATTATATGATTCCACCTATATGAGAACTCTTACTATAGTCAAATTCATAGAGACAGAAATTAGAATGGTTTCCAGAGACTGGGATGGGAGAAAGAAATTGGAAGTTACTGTTTAATAGGCTTCAGTTTGACAAGATGAAACATTTCTAGAGATGGATGGTCATGCTGGATGTACAACAATGTGAAGGTACTTAATGCCATTGAACTGTACACAAAAAATAGTTAAAATGGTAAATTTCATGTTATGTATATTTTATCACAATTTTTAAAGGGTATAAATTAAAAATTCCACAGACAAAAGCTGAGGGAGTTCATTACCACTAGACTGACCTTACAGAAAATGCTAAAGGCGGTCTTGAAATAATGGTAGAGAGTATCTAAAAGCCATATTAAGATATCAAGTTCTCTGATAAAGATAAACACATGGGCAAACCTAAAAGCCATTATAATTCCAGTCTTGGTGTGTACTGCATTTTAAAATTTTCTACATGATTTAAAAAACAAATGAATAAAAAACAATTAAACGTCTGAATTACTGGCTAAAAATCACATACAGTTTTAATTTGTGACATCAGTAACATAAAATTGGAAGAAGTCTTTTGGAAATAGAGGTTTTGTATGAAAATGAACTCACATTGGTATCAATTCAAATTAGTTACAACTTTAGTATGTGATATGAAATCCCAGGGGTAACCACAAATAAAAGAAATAGAGAATATACCCAAATGTGGACAAAATCGTCCTGGCACACTTAGCCCAGCAGGCTGGGAACTTGAAGGAACTTCAGTGCCCTAACCCCCTGGGCAGCAACACAGCTCTGAAGCCCCTCACGGTGATAAGCAGCCTGCCATTCATTCTGCCCTGCCAGCACTGCAAACAAACCAGCTGATACACCATTGCTGCAGAGCATCTGGGGAACAACCCTGCCCACAGCAACCACACAGTCTTCTCTCAGTGCTCAGGTAACCGGGCCAGACACAGGGGCTGCACCCTGTGTTCAGCTGCCTGGAACAGAGAGCAGAGACCAGCGCTGAGCCCAGAAGGCACTAAGGGGCTTTATTCTTGTGACAAACATGAGCTGCTCACCTGCAACTCCCACCAATGCCCTAGACCATTCCAAAGGCCACCCCGCCCATGGCAGCACAGGGGATAAACTCAGAGGCTGTCTGCTGCACCCAGTTGACTGGCACAGGCAGAGCAAGCTGGCACAGAGCCTGGAAGGCACATAGGGCCTCTGCTCTTGGGTCAAATGTGCTGATTGCCTGCAATGCCCACCAGTGCCCTAGGCCATCCCGAGGGCTGCCATGCCCACAGCAGCTCAGGGGATTAACCCAAAGGCTGCCCCCTGCACCTGGTTGACCAGCACAGGCAGAGGAAACTGGCAGAGTCTGGAAGGCACATAGGGGCTCTGTTCTCATGGCGAATATGCACTGCTCACTTGCACCCCCTGCCAGTGCCTTAGGCCATCCCGAGGGCTGCCCCACCAACAGCAGCTCAGGGGATCAACCCAGAGGTTACTCCCTGTGTGCGTTTGCCCAGCACAGGCAGCAGAGACAAGCAGAGAGTCCAGAAAGCACAAAGGGGCGCCATTCTTGCAGGAGAACACATGCCACCTGCCTGCGCCCCTGCCAGTGCCCTAGGCCATCCCGAGGGCTGCCCCCCAATGGCAGTTCAGGGGATTAACCCAGAGGCTGCTCCATGTGTGCAGTTGACTGACACACGCAGTGGAGACAGGCAAGGTGACCAGCAAGCAGGAACAGACTTTGTTCTCACAGCTGACATATGCACCACTTGCTGGCAATCACTTCTATGCAATGAAAAGGCAGGAGAACCTGGTTCAGTCCCAAATCATTCAAATGCCAGAGAGAGGGCATGGTGAGACCAAAATCACCAATCTTCCTGCAAAAGAATTCAAAATAAAAGTCATAACCATGCTGATGGAGCTGCAGAGAAATACGCAAAAGCTAAAGGATGAATTCCAGAGGGAGATAACAGAAATGAAACAATCAATAGAAGGTCTTAAGAGCAGACTGGATGAACTGGAAGAGAGTGTTAATGGAATAAAAATCAGAGAACAGGAATACCAGAGAAGCTGAGGCAGAGAGACATAAAAGGATCTCTAGGAATGAAAGAATATTAGGAAAATTGTGAGTAATCCAAACAGAACAATATTTTCATTAAAGGGGCACCACAAGAAGAGAGAGAAAAAGGGATAGAAAGTGTCTTTGGAGAAATAATTTATGAAAATATCCCAATCTGGGGAAGGAAACTGTCTCTGACACCACAGAAGTCCACAGATCTCCCAACACAAGGACCCAAGGAGGACAACACGAAGACATATAATAATTAAAATGGCAAAGATCAAAGACAAGGACAGGGTATTAAAGCAGCCAGAGAGAGAAAAAAAGATCACCTACAAAGGAAATCCCATCAGGCTATCATCATACATCTCAAAAAAAACATTACAGGCCAGAACAGAATGGCATGATATATTTAATGCACTGAAACAGAAAGGCCTCAAACCAAGAATACTGTATCCAGCAAGATTATCATTTAAATTTGAAGGAGGGATTAAACAATTCCCAGATAAGCAAAAGTTAAGGGAATTTACCTCCCAGAAACCATCTTACAGTGTATTTTAAAGGGAATGCTCTGGATGGAAGTATTGCTAAGGCTAAATAGCTGTCACCAGAGAAAATAAAACCACAGAAAAGAAAGTAGACGAACTAAATACTAACTAATTGCAAAAAATAAATCAGCTATGCACAAAATCAGTCAAGGGAAACACAAAGAGTACAGAATAAAACACCTAATATATAAAGAGTGGAGGAGGAAGAAAAAGAAGGGAGAGAAATAAAGAATACACAGAATGTGTTTATGATAGCATAATAAGTGAGTTAAAGTTAGATGGTTAGATAGTAAAGAAGCTACCATTGAACATTTGGTAACCACAAATCCAAAGCCTGCAATGGAAATAAGTACATATCTAGCAATAAATACCCTAAATGTAAATGGGCCGAATGCACCAATCAAAAATACAGAGTAATGGAATGGATAAAAGAGCAAGACATGTCTATGTGCTGCTTACAAGAGACTCACATAAAATGCAACGACATACACAGACTAAAAGGGAAGTGATGGGAAAATATATTTCATGCAAACAACAGGGAGAAAAAAGCAGGTTTTGCAGTACTTGTATCATACAAAATAGACTTCAAAACAAAGAAAGAAACAAGAGATGAAGGACATTACATAATGATAAAGGGGTAATTCAAACAAGAGGATATAACCATAATAAATACTTATGCACCCAACACAGGAGCACCTTTATACATGAAACAAATACTAACAGAATTAAAGGGGGAAATAGAATGCTATGCATTCATTTTAGGAGACTTCAAAATACCACTCACTCCAAAGGACAGATCAACCACACAGAAAATAAGTAAGGACACAGAGGCACTAAACAACACACTAGAACAGATGGACCTAACAGACATCCACAGAACTCTAGACACAAAAGCAGCAGGATACAAATTCTTCTCAAGTGCACATGGAACATTTTCCAGAATAGACCACATAATAGGCCACAAAAGGAGCCTCAGTAAATTCAAAAAATTGAAATACTACCAACAAACTTCTCAGATCACAAAGGTGTAAAACCAGAAACAAATTGTACAAAGAAAGCAAAAAGGCTCACAAACACATGGAGGCTTAAAAACATGCTCCTGAATAATCAGTGGATCAATTACCAAAATAAAACCGAGATCAAGCAATATATGGAGACATGAAAACAATGGCAAAATGCCCCAAACTCTCTGGGACAGAGCGAAGGCAGTTCTAAGAGGAAAGTATATAGCAATCAAGGCCTATTTAAAGAATATTAAACAATCCCAAATGAGTATTCTAAATTCACAGTTATTGAAACTGAAAAAAGAAGAACAAATGTGCCCCAAAGTCAGCAGAAGGAGAGACATAATAAAGATGAGTGAAGAAATATATAAAACTGGGAAGAATAAAACAATAGAAAAAAATCAATGAAACCAAGAGCTGGTTCTTTAAGAAAATAAACAAAATAGATAAACCCCTAGCCAGACTTATTAAGAGAAAAAGAGGATCTACACATATAAACAATCATAAATGGGAAAATAAAAATCACAACAGATGCCACAGAAACACAAAGAATTATTACAGAATACTATGAAAATCTATATGCTAACAAGTTGGGATAACCTAGGAGAAATAGACAAATTTCTAGAAAAAAACAACCTCCAAGACTGACCAAGGAAGAAACAGAAAATCTAAACAGACCAACTACCAGCAACGAACTTGAACCGTTAATCAAAAAAATACCCAAGAACAACATGCCTGGGCCAGATGGATTCACCACTGAATTTTATCACACATATAGAGAAGACATAATACCTTTTCTCCTTAAAGTTTTCCAAAAAATAGAAGAGGAGGTAATACTTCCAAACTCATTCTGTGAAGCCAGCATCACTCTAATACCAAAAGCAGCATCACTCTGACACCACAAAAAAAGAAAACTACAGACCAATATCCCTGATAAAAATAGATGCAAAAATACTCAACAAAATATTAGCAAACTGAATTTAAAAATACATCAATATCATACACCATAATCAAGTGGGATTCATCCCAGGGATGTAAGGATGGTACAACATTTGAAAATCGATCAATAGCATCCACTACATCAACAAAAAAGGAGGACAAAAAAAAACATGATCATCTCCATAGATGCTGAAAAAGCATTCAACAAAATTCAACATTCATTCCTGATAAAAACTCTCAACAAAATGGGTATAGACGGCAAGTACCTCAACATAATAAAGGCCATATATGACAAACCCACAACCAACATCATACTTAACAGTGAGAAGGTGAAAGCTTTTACCCTAAGATCTGGAACAAGACAAGGATGCCCACTGTCCCCACTTTTATTTAACATAGTACTGGAGGTCCTAGCCATGGCAACCAGACAAAACAAAGAAATAAAAGGCCTCCAGATTGGTAAGGAAGAGTCAAACTGTCACTCTTTGCAGATGACATGATGTTGTACACATAAAACCCTAAAGAATCCACTCTAAAACTACTAGAACTAATATCTGAATTCAGCAAAGTTGCAGTATACAAAATTGATACGCATAAACCTGTTTGCATTCCTATACACTAACGAACTAGCAGAAAGAGAAACCAGGAGATCAGTTCCATTCACAATTGCATCAAAAAGAATAAAAAACCAAGGAATAAACTAACGAAGGAAGTGAAAGACCTATACCCTAAAAACTACAAGACACTATTAAGAGAAATTAAAGAGGGCACTAACAAAAGGAAATTCATCCCATTCCCTTGGCTATGAAGAATTATATTGTCAAAATGGCCATCCTGCCTAAAGCAATTTCCAAATTCAATGCAATCCCTATCAAAATATTAACAGCATTCTTCAACAAACTAGAGCAAATAGTTCTAAAATTCATATGGACCCACAAAAGACCCCAAATGGCCAAAGCAATCCTGAGAAAGAAGAATAAAGCAGGGGGGATCTCGCTTCCCAATTTCAAGCTCTACTACAAAGCCACAGTAATCAAGACAATTTGGTACTGACACAAGAACAGACCCATACACCAGTGAAACAGAATAGAGAGACCAGATATTAACCCAAGCATATATGGTCAATTAATATATGATAAAGGAGCCATGGATATAAAACGGGGAAATGAGAGCCTCTTCAACAGCTGGTGTTGGCTAAGCTGGACAGCTACATGTAAGAAAATGAAACTGGATTATTGTCTAACCCCATAAACAAAAGTAAATTCTAAATGGATCAAAGACCTGAATGTTAGTCATGAAACCATAAAACTGTTAGAAAAAAACATAGGCAAAAATCTCTTTGGCATAAACATGAGCAACTTCTTAATGAACACATCTCCCCAGGCAAGGAAACAAAAGCAAAAATGAACAACTGGGGCTATATCAAACTAAAAAGCTTCTGTAGAGCAAAGGACACCATCAGTAGAACAAAAAGGCATCCTATAGTATGAGAGATATATTCATAAATGACATATACAATAAAGGGTTGACAGCATAAATATATAAAGAGCTCACACACCTCAACAAACAAAAAGCAAATAATTCAATTAAAAAATGGGCCGAAGATGTGAACAGACACATCTCCAAAGAAGAAATTCTGATGGCCAAAAGGCATATGAAAAGATGCTCCACATCACTAATTATCAGAGAAATGCAAATTAAACCAAAATGAGACATCACCTCGCACCAGTTAGGATGGTCATCATCCAAAAGACAAACAGCAACAAGTGTTGGCGAGGATGTGGAGAAAGAGGAACCCTCCTATACTGCTGGTGGGAGTGGAAATAATCTCAACCATTGTGGAAAGCAGTATGGAGGTTCCCCATAAAATTAAAAATAGAAATACCATTTCTCCCAGGAATTCACTCCTAGTAATTGACCTTAAGAATGCAGGAGCCCAGTTTGAAAAAGTCATATGCATCCCTTGTTTATCACAGCACTATTTATAAAAGCCAACAAATGGAAGCAACCTAAGTGTCCATTAGTAGATGAATGGATAAAGTAGATGTGGTACATATACACAATGGAATATTATTCAGCCATAAGAAGATAGCAGATCCTACCATTTGCAACAACATGGATGGAGCTAAAGCGTATTTTGCTCTGTGAAATAAGCTAGGAGGGGGAAGACAAGTATCAAATGATTTCACTCATCTGTGGAGTGTAAGAACAAAGAATAAAGTGAAGGAACAAAGCAGCAGAAGACTCACAGATCCCAGGAATGAACTAACAGTTACCAAAGGGAAAGGAAATGGGAAGGGTGGGTGGGAAGGGAGGTATAAGGGGGAAAAGGGGCAATATGACTAGCACACCTAATGTAGGGGGACGGCATGGGGAAGGCAGTACAACACAGAGAAGACAAGTAGTGATTCTATAGCATTTTACTATGCTGATGGACCGTGACTGTAATGGGGTATGTGGTGGAGACTTGATAATGGGGTTAGTCTAGTAACCATAATGTTGCTCATGTAATTGTACATTAATGATACTAAAATTAAAAAAAAGGAAAAACATAATATACCCAAATGGCACTGAGAAGGGAATCAAGGCATGTCACAACTAAAACTGAACTAAATCCAAAGGCAGTAATAGAGAAAGCAGACAAAAAAGCTCTATAACATACAACAAAAAGTAGCAAAATGGCAGAAGAAATCCCTTCCTTATCATTAATTACTTTAACTGTAAGTGGTTAAAATTCTCCAATTATAATAGGTAGATTGGCATAACATATATTTTAAAAGTAGATGATCACACTGTATCCATTAGAAAAGAATGACACTTTAGATGTAAAAAGAAAATAGGTTGAAAGTGTATAATGGAAGAAGATGTTCTATGTACAGTAACCAAAAAAAAAAACCCACCATGGATTAGCTATATTCATATCAGACAAAATAGATTTTAAGTAAAATAGCTGCAAGCGACAAAAAGAGGTCATTATCAATAAAATGGTCAATTCACCATGAAGATATAGTCTTTGTAAATATACACAGCAAAATAAGCACTACAAAATATATGAATCAAAACACTGACAATATTGAAGGGAGAAATAGACAGTTCTATAATGATAGTACAACACTTCAGTTCATCACTTTCAATAATGGATGCAAAATCAAACAGAATACCAAATAGGAAACAGAGGTCTTGGATAACACTGTAACCAACTAGACCTAAAAGACAAACAAAGAACATACCACCAAGAACAGCAGAACACACATTTTTGTCGAGCACACATGGAACATTCTTTAGGATGACAATACATTAGGCCATAAAACAAGACAATGAATTTAAAAAGACTGAAATTATACAAACTATTTTATCTGATCATAATGGATCACAGCTAAAAATAACAGAAGGGAAATGGAAAATTCACAAATATATCTATACTAAACCACACTCCCTTAAATAATGAGCCAAAGGACAAATTAAAAGGGAACTTTGAAAATATCTTGAGACAATTCAAAATGAAGCTAAAACATACCAAAACTTATGGGGTACAGCAAAATCAGGGGAAAGTCTATAGTTGTCAACACATTAAAAAAACTGTAATACCAAACTTTGCATATGAAGGAACTAGGCAAAGAAGAGCAATTAAGCCAAAAGCTACCAGAAGGAAGGAAATAATAGAGATTAGGGAAAAATAAAACTGAGAATAGAGCATAGTCAATGAAACCAAATGTGGTTTGTTTGAAAATTTGAGAAAAATGGACAATTATTTAACAAGATTGACTAAGATACAAGTGAAGCCTCAAGAGGGGCTCAAGATGACAGCATCAGTAAGGTGGCAGAAATACCCTCCCAAAACCATATATATTTTTGAAAATACAACAAATACAACTATTCTTAAAGGAGAGACCAGAAGATACAGTACAACAGCCAGGCTACATCTACCTCTGTGAGAACTCAGCATCTCATGAAAAGGGTAAGATACAAAGCCATGACCTGGCTGGACCTGAGCACTCCCCCCACCCCAGCTTACCAGTGGGAGGAAAAGAATCAGAGTGGGGAGGGTGTGGAAGCACAGGACTACTAAATAACCAGCCATAGTAATCTGCACTGGGAGCACAGACACACACTGCATGGGGTACTGGATATTAGAGAAACGGAAAAGTAAAATCCAAGATGGAGACTGTGAGTGGGTCCCCACAGCTGGCTCCCCTGGGACAAAAGAAAAGCGGGCACCTTTTAAAAGTCTTAAAGGGACAAGGTCTTAACAGCTGGACAAAACCGTCCTGGCACACTGAGCCCAGCAGTTTGGGAATCTAAAGGAACTTCAGGTGTCCTAACACCCTGGGGGGTAATTCAGCCCCAAAGCCCCTCACAGTGATAAGCAGCCTGCCATTCACAAGCAATCTGGCTGACCCACCACAGCTGCAGAGCAGCTGGAGAACAGCCCCACCCACAAAAACCACAGAGTCTTCTCCCAGCACACAGCTAAATGGGACTGACACAGAGGCTGCCACCAGCACGCAACTGCCAAGTACAGACAGAGGAAGCAGGAGCAAGGTCTGGAAGGCATGAAGGGGCGCCTTTCTCACAGGAGTACACACCCGGCCTGTCTGCGACCCCCAGCAGGGCCCTAGGTTATCCACAGGGCAGCCCCACCCACGGCAGCTCGGGATATTATCCCAGAGACTGCTCCCAGTGTGTGGGTAAATGGCTTAGGCCACAGAAGCCAAAGCAAGGTCTGGAAGGCATGAAGGGGTGCCATTCTCACAGGAGAACACACCCAGCACGTCTGCAATCCCCAGCACTTGCCTAGGATATCCGAGGGCCGCCCGCCCACGGCAGCTCAGGAGATTGCAGAGACTGCTCCTGGTGCGCATGTAAACCCAATAGGCAGCGAAAGCTGGAGCAAGGTCTGGAAGGCACGAAGGGGCGCCGTTCTTGCAGGAGAACACACTTGGCACATCTGTGACCCCCCCCCCCCACAGTGCCCTAGGCGATCCTGAGGGCCACCCTGCCCACAGCAACTCAGGAGATTATCCCAGACACTGCCCCCTGTGTGCCAGTAATCAACACAGGCAGCAGAGAAGGGCAAGGAGACCAAGAATCAGGAAGGGACTTTCTTCTCCCAGCTAACACATGTGCCACCTGCCTGAGACCACTTCTATCACCATGAAAAGGCAGAAGAATCTGTTCCAGTCAAAAATCACTCAGACAACCCCAGAGAAAGGGCCTGGTGAGATAGATATAACCAATATTCCTGAAAAATAATTCAAAATAAAGTCATAACCACGCTGATAGACCTGCAGAGAAGTATGCAGGAGCTAAGGGATGAAGTCCGGATGGAGATAACAGAAATGAAACAATCAATAGAAGGTCTTAAGAGCAGACTGGATGAGGTGCAAGACACTGTTAATGGGATAGAAATCAGAGAACAGGAATACAGAGAAGCTGAGTCAGAGAGAGATGAAAGGATATCCAGGAATGAAAGAATATTAAGAGAACTGTGTAACCAATTCAAACAGAACAATATTCACATTATAGGTGTACCAGAAGAAGAAGAGAGAGAAAAAGGGATAGAAAGTGTCTTTGAAGAACTAATTGCTGAAAATTTACCCAAGCTGAGGAAGGAAACAGTTTCTCAGATCATGGAATTCCACAGATCTCCCAACAAAAGGGAAAAAAAGGAAGACAACACGAAGACATATAATAATTAAAATGGCAAAGATCAAGGACAGAGCATTAAAGGTCACCAGAGGGAGAAAAAAGATTGCCTACAAAGGAAATCACAAAAGGCTATCATCAGACTTCTCAACAGAAACCTTACAGGCCAGAAGGGAGTGGCATGATATATTTAATGCAATGAAACAGAAGGGCCTTGAACCAAGAATACTGTACTCAGCATGATTATCATTTAAATTTGAAGGAAGTATTCAACAATGTCCAGACAAGCAAAAGTTGAGGGAATTTGCCTCCTACAAACCACCTCTACAGGATATTTTAAAATGACTGCTCTAGATGGAAGCACTCCTAAGGCTAAATAAATGCCACCAGGGAAAATAAAATCACAGGAAAAAAAGCAGACTAATCAAATAATAACTAAAGGCAAAAAATAAAATCAGCTATCCACAAAAGCAGTAAAAGGAAACACAAAAGAGTACAGAAAAAAACAACATATAAAGAATGGAGGAGGAAGTATAAGAAGGGAGAGAAATAAAGAACAATCAGACTCTGTTTATAATAGCATAATAAGAGAGTTAAGTAAGACGGTTAGATAGTAAAGAAGCTACCCTTGAACCTTTGGTAACCACGAATCAGAAGCCTGCAATGGCAATAAGTATATATCCATTGATAACCACCCTAAATATAAATGCACTGTATGTATCAATCAAAAGACACAGAGTAATAGAATGGATAAAAAAGCAAGACTCATCTATATGCTGCTTACAAAAGATTCACCTCAAACCCAAAGATATACACAGACTAAAAGTGAAGGGATGGAAAAAGATATTTCATGCAAACAATAGAGGGAAAAAGGCAGTTGTTTCAGTACTTGTATCAGACAAAATAGACTTCAAAACAAAGAAAGTAATAAGAGGTAAAGAAAGACATTACACAATGAAAATTGGGCAGTCCAACGAGAAGATATAACCATTACAAATATATATACACCCAACACAGGAGCACCAACACATGTGAAACAAACACTAACAGAATTAAAGGAGGAAACATAATGTCATGCATTCATTTTAGGACACTGCAGCACACCACTCACTCCACAGGACAGATCAACCAGACAGAAAATAAATAAGGACAGAGAGGCACTGAACAACACACTAGAACAGATGGACCTAACAGACATCTACAGAACTCTACAAACAAAAGAATCAGGATACACATTCTTCTCAAGGGTACATGGAACATTTTCTAGAATAGACCACATACTAGGACACAAAAAGAACCTCAGTAAATTCAAAAAATTGCAATTCTACCAACCAACTTCTCAGATCACAAAGGTATAAAACTAGAAATAAATTGTACAAGAAAAACAAAAAGGCTCACAAACACATGGAGGCTTAGCACCATGCTCCTAAATAATCAATGGATCAATGACAAAATTAAAGTGGAGATCAAGCAATATATGGAGGCAAATGAAAAAAAAAACAGCTCAATGCCCCAACTTCTGTGGGAAGGAGCAAAGGCAGTTCCAAGAGGAAAGTATATAGCAATCCAGGCCTATTTAAAGAAGGAAGAACAATCCCAAATGAATAGTCTAAAGTCACAATTATTGAAACTGGAAAAAGAAGAACAAATTAAGCAGAAGAAAGGGCATAATAAAGAACAGAGAAGGAATAAATAAAATTGAGAAGAATAAAACAATAGAAAAAATGAATGAAATGAAGAGCTGATACTTTGAGAAAAAAATAAAATAAATAAACCCCTAGCGGGACTTATTAAGAGAAAAAGAGGATCTACACACATAAACAGAATCAGAAATGAGAAAGGAAAAATCATGACAGACACAACAGAAATACAAAGAATTATTACAGAATACTATGAAAATCTATATGCTAACAAGCTGGAAAACCTAGAAGAAATGGAAAACTTTCTAGAAAAATACAACCTCCCAAGACTGAACAAGGAAGAAACAGAAAATTTAAACAGACGAATTACCAGCAATGAAATTGAATCAGTAATCAAAAAACTACCAAAGAGCAAAACTCCCAGGCTAGATGGATTCACTGTTGAATTTTATCATACATACAGAGAAGACATAATACCCACCCTCCTTAAAGATTTCCAAAAAACCGAAGAGGAGGGAATACTTCCAAACTCATTCTATGAAGCCAGCATCATTCTAATACCAATACCAGACAAAGACCCCACAAAAATAGAAAATTACTAACCAATATCCCTGATGAACATAGATGCAAAAATACTCAACAAAATATTAGCAAACCGAATCCAGAAATACATCATGAGGATCATACAATACAATCAAGTGGGATTCATCTCAGGGATGCAACGATGGTACAATGTTTGAAAATCCATCAATGTCATCCACCATATTAAGATAAAGAAGGGCAAAAACCACATGATCATCTCTATAGATGCTGAAAAGCATCCCACAAAATTCATCATCCATTCATGATAAAAACTCTCAACAAAATGGGTATAGAGGGCAAGTACGTCAACAGAATAAAGACTGTATATGGTAAACCCACAGCACAGCCAAAATCATACTTAACAGTGAGAAGCTGAAAGCTTTTCACCTAAGATTGGGAACAAGAAAGGGATGCCCACTGTCCCCACCTTTATTCAACATAATACTGGGGTTTTTAGACATGGCAATCAGATAAAACACAGAAATACAAGGCATCCAGATTGGTAAAGAAGAAGTCAAACTGTCACTATTTGCAGATGACATGATAATGTATATAAAAACCCTAAAGACTCCACTACAAAACTAGTAGAACGAATATCTGAATTCAGCAAAGTTGAGGATACAAAATTAATACGCAGAAATCTATTGTTTCCTATACACTAATGATGAACTAGCAGAAAGAGAAATCAGGAAAACAATTACATTAACAATTGCATCATTAAGAATAAAATACCTAGAAATAAACCTAACCAAGGAAGTTAAAGACCTATCCCTTGAAAACTACAAGACACTCTTAAGAGAAATTAAAGAGGACACTAACAAATAGAAACTCATCCCATGCTCTTGGCTAGGAAGAATTAATATTGTCAAAATGGCTATACTACCTAAAGCAATCTACAGATTTAATGCAATCCCTATCAAATACCGACAGCATTCTTCAATGAACTGTAACAAATAGTTCTAAAATTCATATGGAAACACAAAAAACACCGAATAGCCTAAGCAATCCTGAGAAGGAAGAATAAAGCAGCGGCGATCTCGCTTCCCAACTTCAAGCTCTACTACAAAGCCACAGTAATCAAGACAATTTGGTACTGACACAAGAACAGTACCATACACCAGTGGAACAGAAAAGAGAGACCAGATATTAACCCAAGCATATATGGTCAATTAATATATGATAAAGGAGCCATGGATATAAAACGGGGAAATGAGAGCCTCTTCAAAAGTTGGTGTTGGCAAAACTGGACAGCTACATGTAAGAGAATGAAACTGGATCATTGTCTAATCACATACACAAAAGTAAATTCAAAATGGATCAATGACCTGAATGTAAGACATGAAACCATAAGACTCTTAGAAAAAAACATAGGCAGAAATCTCTTGGACATACCATGAGCAACTTCTTCATGAACGTGTCTCCCTGGGCAAGGGAAACAAAAGCAGAAATGAACAAGTGGGACTATATCAAGATGAAAATCTTCTGTACAGCGAAGGACACCATCAATAGAACAAGAAGACATCCTATAGTATAGGAGAATATATTTATAAATGACATATCTGATAAAGGGTTGACATCCAAAATATATAAAGAGCTCATGCACCTCAACAAACAAAAACCAAATAATCCAAATAAAAAATGGGCAGAAGATCTAAACAGACACTTCTCCAAAGAAATTCAGGTGGCCATCAGGCATCTGAAAAGATTCTCCACATCGCTAATCATCAGAAAAATGCAAATTAAAACCACAATGTGATATCACCTCACACCACCATCCAAAAGGCCAACAACATCAAATGTTGATGCGGATGTGAAGAAAGGTAAACCTTCCTACGCTGCTGGTGGGAATGTAAACTAGTTCAACCATTGTGGAACACAGTATGAAGGTTCCTCAAAAAACTAAAATTAGAAACACCATTTGACCCAGGAATTCCACTCCTAGGAATTTACCCTAAGAAAGCAGGAGCCCAGTTTGAAAAAGACATATGCACCCCTATGTTTATCACAGCACTATTTACAATAGCCAAGAAATGGAAGCAACCTAAGTGTCCATCAGAACATGAATGGGTAAAGAAGATGTGGTACATATACACAATGGAATATTATTCAGCCGTAAGAAGAAAACAAATCCTACCATTTGCAAAAACATCAGTGGAGCTAGAGGGTATTATACTCAGTGAAATAAGGCAGGTGGAGAAAGACAAGTATCAAATGATTTTACTCATCTGTGAAGTATAAGAACAAAGCAAATCTGAAGAAACAAAACAGCAGCAGACTCACAGAACCCAAGAATGGACTAACAGTTACCAAAGGGAGATGGACTGGGGAGGATGGGTGGGAAGGGAGGGATAATGGAAAAAAAGGGGGGCATTATGATTAGCAGACATAATGTAGGGGGGGATACTGGGAGGGCTGTACAACACAGAGGAGACAAGTAGTGATTCTATAGCATTTTACTACACTGATGGACAGTGACTGTAATGGGGTATGTGGTGGGGTCTTGATGATGGGGGATTCTAGTAACAATAATGTTGCTCATGTAATTGTAGATTAATGATACCAAAATAAAAAATAGAAGCCTCAAAATTTCCAAACCAAAAGTGAAACAAGGTAAAGTACCACTGGTATGACAGAAATTAAAAGGACTGTAAAAGAATTATATGAAAAATTGTACACCAACAAACTTGAAAACCTACAAAAAAACAAATTCCTAAAAACACACAATCAACACTGAATCATGAAGAAATAGAAAATCAAAATTGACTTATATCAAATACAGCATTTGAATCAGTAACAAAAAATGTCTCAACAACAAAATACCCAGAATCAGAGGACTTCACTGATGAATTCTATCAAGAATTAAATGAACATCAATCTTCCTCAAAATCTTCCCAGAAAATGGAGAAAACACTTTAAAACTCATTAAGTGAAGCCAGCATTACACTGAATATCAAACTAGACAAAAATACTATAGAAATTTAAAAACTGGTATCTTTTATTAATGTTGATAGAATAATCCATAACAAAATACTAGTAAACTAAATTCAGTACCATATAAAAAGAATTCTACACCTGAAAAATTAGGATTCATTCCTGACTGCAATAATGCTTCAACAGTTGAATGTTAAGCAATGTAATACACCACATTAATAGAATGAAGAGAAAAAACACATGATTATTTTAATTGATGCAGAAAATTCATTTGAAAATATTAAATAACTTTTCAAGATAAATGAACCCAATAAATTATGAATAGAATCGTCCTCAACATAATGCTCATATGTGAATTGCTCATAGTTAATATTATACTCAATAGTGAAAGACTGAAAGTTTTTTCTTTAAGATCAATAACAAAGAAAGGATGTCCACTTTCACCACTTCTATTAAGCATATTACTGAATGTACTACCCAGAGCAATAAAGAAAAGAGATAAAAGGCATCCAATTTTTCCATATAGGGCATGATATATGTAGAAACCTTAAATATTTCATACACACATGCACACACACACACACACACACACACACACACACACACACACACACAAACTGTTAGAGCTAATAAATGAATTCAGTAAGTTGCAGGATAAAATCTCAATGCACAAAAGTCAGTTGCATTTCTATTTACCAATAACAATTTTAAAAGGAATTTAAGAAAAATAATTCACTAACAATACCATAAAAAAGAATATCATAGCAACAAATTTAACCAAGGAAGTGAAAGACTTGTACACTGAAAATTAGGAAACATTTCTGAGATTAATTAAGACATAAATAAATAGAAAACATCATATTTTCATGGATTAGAAGGCTTAACATGTTAAAATTACAAAGCTATCCAAAATAATCTGTGGATTTAATGCAATACCTACCAATATCCCAATGGCATTTCTGTAGCAATACAAAAATTCATCCTAAAATTCATATGGAATGTCCCAATATACATAAAAATAATATTGAGAAAGAAGAACTAGAAAACTAGAGTGATGAAAATAGTGTGGCTATGGCATAAGAATAGATATATAGACCAATGGAATAGAATAGACCAGTAACTCTTCACATATATGGTCAATTGATTTTTTTTATTTTAATATCATTAATATACAATTACATGTGCAATATTATGGTTATTAAGCTATCCACAACATCAGGTCTACCCCACAAACTCCACTACAGTCACTGTCCATAAGCGTAGTGAGATGCTATAGAATCACAACTTTTCTTCTCTGAGTTGTACAGCCCTTTCTGCGACCACCCAACATTACATATGCTAATCGCAAAGCCCCTTTTTCCCCCTTCTCCCTCCCTTCCTGCCCATCCTTCCCAGTCCCTTTCTCTTTGGTAACTATTAGTCTATTCTTGGGTTCTGTGAGTTTGCTGCTGTTTTGCTCCTTCAGTTTTTTTCTTTGCTCTTATGCTCCTAATATGAGTGAAATCATTTGATAATTGTCTTTTTCTGCTTGGCTTATTTCACTGAGCATAATACCTTCTAGCTCCGTCCATGTTGTTGCAAATGGTAGGGTTTGTTTTCTTCTTAGGGGTGAATAATATTCCATTGTGTATATGTACAACATCTTCTTTATCCATTCATCTACTGATGGACACTTAGGTTGCTTCCATTTCTTGGCTATTGTACATAGTGCTGCGATAAACATAGGGGTGCATCTGTCTTTTTCAAGCTGGGCTGCTGCATTCTTAGGGTAAATTCCTAGGAGTGGGATGCCTGAGTCAAATGGTATTTCTATTTTGAGTTTTTTGAGGAACCTCCATACTGCTTTCCACAATGGTTGAACTAATTTGCATTTCCACCAGCAGTGTAGGAGAGGGTTCACCTTTCTCCACATCCTCACCAACATTTGCTGTTGTTTGTGTTTTTGATGTTGGCCATCCTTACTGGTGTGATGTGGTATCTCATTGTGGTTTTAATTTGCATTTCTCTGATGATTAGCAATGTGGAGCATCTTTTCATGTGCCTGTTGGCCATCTAAATTTCTTCTTTGGAGAAGTGTCTGTTCAGCTCCTCTGCCCATTTCTTAATTGGATTATTTGCTTTTTGTTTGTTGAGTTACGTGAGTTCTTTATATATTTTGGATGTCAACCCCTTATCGTACATGTCATTCATGAATATATTCTCCCATACTGTAGGATGTCTTTTTGTTCTACTGATGGTGTCCTTTGCTGTACAGAAGTTTTTCAGCTTCATATAGTCCCACTTGTTCATTTTTGCTTTGGTTTCCCTTGCCCGGGGAGAAATGTCCATGAAGAAGTTGCTCATGTTTATATCCAAGAGATTTTTTCCTATGTTTTTTTCTAAGAGCTTTATGGATTCATGACTTACATTCAGGTCTTTGATCCATTTTGAGTTTACTTTTGTGTACGGGGTTAGACAGTAGTCCTGTTTAATTCTCTTACATTTAGCTGTCCAGTTTTTCCAACACCTGCTGCTGAAGAGGCTGTCATCTCCCCATTGTATATCTAAGGCTCCTTTATCATCTATTAATTTACTGTATATGTTTGCGTTAATGTTTGGATTTTCTATTCTGTTCCACTGGTCTGTGGATCTGTTTTTGTGCCAATACCAAATTGTCTTGATTACTGTGGCTTTGTACTAGAGCTTGAAGTCAGGGAGCGTAATTCCCCGTTTCATTCCACCTTCTAAGGATTGCTTTGGCTATTCGGGGCCTTTTGTGGTTTCATATGAATTTTACAACTATTTGTTCCAGTTCATTGAAGAAAGCTGTTGGTATTTTGATAGGGATTGCATTGAATCTGTAGATTGCTTTAGGTAGTATAGCCATTTTGACAATATTTATTCTTCCTAGCCAAGAGCATGTCATGACTTTCCATTTGTTAGTGTCCTCTTTAATTTCTCTTAGGAGTGTCTTGTAGTTTTCAGGGTATATGTCTTTCACTTCCTTCATTAGGTTTATTCCTAGGTATTTTATTCATTTTGATGCAATTGTGAATGGAATGGTTTTTCTGATTTCTCTTTCTGTTAGTTCATTAGTGTATAGAAAAGCAACAGATTTCTGTGTGTTAATTTTGTATCCTGCAACTTTGCTGAATTCAGATATTAGTTCTAGTAGTTTTGGAGTGTAGCCGTTAGGGTTTTTCATGTACAATACCACGTCATCTGCAAATAGTGACAATTTGACCTCTTCTTTACCAATCTGGATGCCTTGTATGTCTTTGTTTTGTCTGATTGCTGTGGCTAGGACCTCCAGTACTATGTTGAATGACAGTGGAGAGAGTGGGCATCCCTGTCTTGTTCCCGATCTTAGATGAAAAGCTTTCAGCGTCTCGCCGTTAAGTATGATGTTAGCTGTGGGTTTGTCATATGTAGCCTTTATGATGTTGAGGTACTTGCCCTCTATACCCATTTTGTTGAGAGTTTTAATCAGGAATGGATGCTGAATTTTGTCAAATGCTTTTTCAGCATCTATGGAGATGATCATGTGGTTTTTGTTCTTCTTTTGTTGATGTGGTGGATGATGTTGATGGATTTTCGAATGTTGTACCATCCTTGCATCCCTGGGATGAATCCCACTTGATCATGGAGTATGATCCTCTTGATGTATTTTTGAATTCGGTTTGCTAATATTTTGTTGAGTATTTTTGCATCTACGTTCATCAGGGATATTGGTCTGTAATTTTCTTTTTTGGTGAGGTCTTTGTCCGGTTTTGGTATTAGAGTGATGCTGGCTTCATAGAATGAGTTTGGAAGTATTCCCTCCTCTTCTATTTTTTGGAAAACTTTAAGGAGAATGGGTGTTATTTCTTCTCTATATGTCTGGTAGAATTCAGAGGTGAGTCTATCTGGCCCGGGGGTTTTGTTCTTGGGTAGTTTTTTGATTAATGATTCAATTCCGTTGCTGGTGATTGGTCTGTTTAGTTTTTCTGTTCTTGTTCGGTCAGTCTTGGAAGGTTGTATTTTTCTAAGAAGTTGTCCATTTCTTCTAGGTTTTTCAGCTTGTTAACATATAGATCCTCATAAGGTTCTCTTAGAATTCTTTGTATTTCTTTGGGGTCCGTCATTATTTTTCCTTTCTCATTTCTGATTCTGTTTATGTGTGTAGATTCCCTTTTTCTCTTAATGAGTCTGGCTGGGGGTTTATCTATTTTGTTTAATTTTTCAATGAACCGGTTCTTGGTTTCACTGATTTTTTCTATTGTTTTATTCTTCTCAATTTTATTTATTTCTTCTCTGATCTTTATTATGTCCCTCTTTCTGGTGACTTTGGGCCTCATTTGTTCTTCTTTTTCCAATTTCAGTAATTTTATCTTTAGACTATTCATTTGGGAATGTTCTTCCTCCTTTAAATAAGCCTGGATTGCAATATACTTTCCTCTTAGAACTGCCTTTGCTGCATCCCACAGAAGTTGTGGCTTTGTGTTGTTGTCAGTAGTCTCCATATATTCTTTGATTTCTGTTTTGATTTGGTCGTTAACCCATTGATTAATTATGAGAATGTTGTTAAGTCTCCATGTATTTGTAAGCCTTTTTGTTTTCTTTCTAAAATTTATTTCTAGTTTTATACCTTTGTGATAAGAGAAGTTGGTTGGTAGAATTTCAATATTTATTAATTTACTGACGTTCTTTTTGTGGCCTAGTATGTGGTCTATTCTGGAAAATGTTCCATATGCACTTAAGAAGAATGTGTATCCTGTTGATTTTGGTTGTAGAGTTCTGTAGATGTCTGTTAGGTCCGTGTTGTCTAGTGTGTTGTTCAGTGCCTCTGTGTCTTTACTTATTTTCTGTCTGGTTGATCTGTCCTTGGAGTGAGTGGTGTGTTGATGTCTCCTAAAATGACTGCATTGCTTTCTATTTCCTCCTTAAATTCTGTTTGTAATTGTTTCACATATGCTGGCGCTCCTGTGTTGGGTGCATATATACTTAAAATGGCTATATCCTCTTGTTCCACTGACCACTTTATCATTATGTAATGTTCTTCTTTATCTTTTGCTACTTTCTTCGTTTTGAAGTCTATTTTGTCTGATCCAAATACTGCAACCCCTGCTTTTTTCTCCTTGTTGTTTGCATGAAATATCTTTTTCCATCCCTTCACTTTTAGTCTGTGTATATCTTTGGGTTTGAGGTGAGTCTCTTGTAAGCAGCATATAGGTGGGTCTTGCTTTTTTATCCACTCTGTTACTCTGTGTCTTTTGATTGATGCATTCAGTCCATTTACATTTAGGGTGATTATCGATAGATATGTACTTATTGCCATTGCTGGCTTTTGATTCGTGGTTACCAAAGGTTCAAGGGTTGCTTCTTTACTATCTAACAATCTAACTTAACTTTCTTGTTAAGTTATTGTAAACACCGTCTAATGTTTCCTTATTTCTCTCCCTTCTTATTCTTCTTCCTCCATTCTTTATATACTAGGTGTTTTATTCTTTTGCCTTTAGTTAGTATTTGGATGGTCTGCTTTCTTTGCTATGATTTTATTTTCTCTGGTGACATCTTTTTATCCTTAGGAGTACTTCCCTCTAGAGCAGTCCCTTTAAGATATCCTGTAGAGGTGGTTTATGGGAGGCAAAGTCTGTCAGCTTTTACTTGTCTGGAAATTGTTCAATCTCCCCATCATATTTAAATGATAATCGTGCTGGATACAATATTCTTGGTTCGAGGCCCTTCAGTTTCATTACATTAAATATATGAAGCCATTCTCTTCTGGCCTATAAGGTTT
>JAVSCE010017385.1:0-37628 GCA_032199065.1 Smutsia gigantea
TTGAGATACTGATTTCATTTCCTTTGGATATATAGCCAAAAATGGGATTGCTGGATCATACACTACTTTAATTTTTAATTTTTTAGGAACCTTTGTACTTTTTTCATAGCAGCTTCTCCATTTTACATTCCCCCTAACAGTATTCAAGAGTCCCATTTCTCCACATCCTTACCAATAACTGTTATCTTTTATCTTTTTATAATAACCATTCTTACAATTATGAAGTGATTCTCATTGTGGTTTTGATTTGCATTTCCCTAATGGTTAATAACATTTTAAAATATACCTGTTGGCCATGCGTATGTCGGAATCATGAAAAAATAGAAAATCTAAACCAACCAGTAGTAAGAGACTGAATCAGTCATCTAAAGCCTTTCAACAAACAAAACCCCAGGATCTGATAGCTTCATCAGTGTATTCTACCAAAGACTTAAAGAAGAATCAACACAAATCCTTCTCAAACTCTTCAAAAAAACTGAAGAGAAAGGAACCCTTCCAAACTCATTTTACAAGGCCAGCATTACCCTAATACCAATACCAGAAAAGGAAACTATGAGAAAATAAATTTACAGGCCAATATACCTGATGAACATAGATTCAAAAATCTTCAACAAAATGTTAACAAACTGAACTCAGCAATACATTGAAAGAATCACACACCATGACCAAGTGGGATTTATCCTTGAGATGCAAGAAGTATTAAATATGTACAAATCAATAAATGTGATATACCGCATTAACAGAATGAAGGATAAAAAACATATGATCATCTCAATAGATGCAGGTAAAAAACTCAGCATCCTTTCATGATAAAAACTCTCAATAAATTAAATATAGAAGGAATATGCCTCAACATAGGAAAGGCCATATATGTCAGGCTGACAGCTAACATCATATTCAACAGTGAAAAAGTGAAAGATCAAGAACAAAACAAGAATGCCCACTCTCACCACTTCTATTCACCATAGTACTAGAAGTCCTAGCCAGAGCAAATAGGCAAGAAAAAGAAATAAAAGACATCTGAATTGGAAAGGAAGAAGTAAAAAGACTGTTTGTGGGTTGACATAATCTTATATATAGAAAACCCTAAAAACTCACCAACAAAACTATTAGAATAAATGAATTTAGTAAAGATGCACCATGCAAAATCAATATACAGAAAATCAGTTGCATTTCTGTACACTAATAACAAACTATCAGAAAGAGAAATTAGGAAAATAATCCCTTTTACAATTGCATCAAAAAAGAATAAAATATCTAGGAATAAATTTAACCAAGGATGTGAAAGACTTGTACTATAAGATACTGATGAAAGATATTGAAGATGATGCAAATAAATGGAAAGATATTCTGTGCTCATGGATTGGAAGTATTAATATTGTTAAAATGTCCATACCACTCAAAGCAATCTATAGATTTAATGCAATCCCTATCAAAATTCTAATGCATTTTTCGCAGAAATAGGAAAAAGCAATCCTAAAATTCACATGGAACTACAAGACTCCAAATAGCCAAAGCAATCTTGAGCAAAAAGAACAAAGCTGGAGGCTCACACTACCTGACTTCAAAATATATTTCAAAGTTATAGTAATCAAGACAGTATGTTACTGGCTAAAAACAGACATGGAGAGCAATAGAACAGAATAGAGAACCCACAAATAAATCCATGCATTTATGGTCAACTGACTTTCAACAAAGATGCCAAGAATACAATAGGGGAAAGGATAGTCTCTCTCTCCAGTAAATTGTGTTGGAAAAATTGGATATCCCCATGCAGAAGAATGAAACTGGACCATCACATCACATCATATACAAAAATCAACTAAAAAATGGATATAGACTTAAATGTAAGACAAGAAATTGTTAAATTACTAAAAGGGAACATAGGGAAAAATTTTCTTGACATTTGTCTGGGCAATCATTTTTGGATATGACCTTAAAAGTACAGGCAACAAAAACAAAAACAAAAGCAAAAACAGAGCAATGGGACTTTATCAAACTAAAAGGAAGGGAACAGAGTGAAGAGATAATCTACAGGATGGGAGAAAATATTTATAAAACATATACTGGCAAAAAGTTTTTGGACATAAACATGAGCGACTTCTTCATGAACATATCTCCCCGGGCAAGGGAAACAAAAGCAAAAATGAACAAGTGGGACTATATCAAGCTGAAAAGCTTCTGTACAGCAAAGGACACCATCAGAAGAACAAAAAGACTTCCTACAGTATGGGAGAATATATTCATAAATGACGTATCCAATAAGGGGTTGAAATCCAAAATATATAAAGAACTCACACACCTCAACAAACAAAAAGCAAACAATGCAATTAAGAAATGGGCAGAGGACAAGAATAGACACTTCTCCAAAGAAGAAATTCAGATGGCCAACACACATGAAAAGATGCTCCACATCACTAATCATCAGAGAAATGGAGATTAAAACCACAATGAGATACCACCTCACACCAGTTAGGATGGCCAACATCCAAAACACAAACAACAACAAATGTTGGTGAGGATGTGGAAAAAAGGGAACCCTCCTACACTGCTGGTGGGAATGCAAATTAGTTCAACCATTGTGGAAAGCAGTATGGAGGTTCCTCAAAAAACTCAAAATAGAAATACCATTTGACCCAGGAATTCCACTCCTAGGAATTTACCCTAAGAATACAGCAGCCCAGTTTGAAAAAGATAGATGCACCCCTATGTTTATCGCAGCACTATTTACAATAGCCAAGAAATGGAAGCAACCTAAGTGTCCATCAGTAGATGAATGGATAAAGAAGATGTGGTACATATACACAATGGAATATTATTCAGCCATAAGAAGAAAACAAATCCTACCATTTGCAACAACATGGATGGAGCTAGAGGGTATTATGCTCAGTGAAATAAGCCAGGCAGAGAAAGACAAGTATCAAATGATTTCACTCATCTGTGGAGGTATAAGAACAAAGAAAAACTGAAGGAACAAAACAGCAGCAGACTCACAGAACCCAAGAACGGACTAATAGTTACCAAAGGAAAGGGACTGGGGAAGATGGGTGGGAAGGGAGGGATAAGAGGGAAAAAGGGGCATTATGATTAGCAGATGTAATGTTGGGGGGGCACGGGGAGGGCTGTACAACTCAGAGAAGACAAGTAGTGACTCTATAGCATCTCACTACGCTGATGGACAGTGACTGTAATGGGGTTGGTGGGGGGGACTTGATGAACGGGGTAGTTTAATAATCATAATATTGCACATGTAATTGTAGATTAATGATCCAAAATAAATTATTAAAAAAATATATACTGATAAAGAGTTAATATGCAAAATATGTAAGGAACTCAAACAACCCAATGGCAAGAAAACAAATAATCCAATTAAAAAATGGGCAATAAATCTAAATAGACTTTTCTCAAAAGAAGACATACTATTGGTCTACTTTCTATATGCAGGAATTTTGTTGAGTCTTTTCTAAAGATGGATCATTAATCCTGGTTCTCCTGATGGTTCTTATATTGGAAGTGCATGGAGCCTTTCAGAGGAAATGTGTTCCTTTCTAAACCACATGGAGAAAATGTGTTCCTCTCTCCAATTGCTTCTAGAACTTTGCAAGGACGCGTGAATTCAGTGCTCAGTCACAGGTCACAGAGGAGTGAGTGAGTCATAGGAGAGGTCAGAGAGGATCTATAAATGTGTGTGTGTATCTTTGTCATGGTTGCATCGTGGTAGGAACATTATCTTAATATTCCAGACAGTTCTTTCAGTTGTTGAAAATCCATAGAAAATGAATTATTAATCTATAACTTAGTATTGCATCAATATAGTACTAATAAAATGTTTAGGTACATGAGAAACTGGTTCTAAAGTTCATTTGGAAAACAAAGCATGCAAGAATGCAAAAGATATTTTGGAAAAGAGACAGTGCATACATACACATGAGAAAGAGGAAAAGGAGAAAAAAGAGGGAATTTGACTTGGCAAATACAAAGGCTTATTATAAAGTTAAAACATTATTTTAAGACTTTGCTAATAAAGCCAAATAAATAAGACAATGTGATTATGATATAAATTGCATTTCATATCATGGAAAAAATGGGTTATTCAACAAGTGGCCTTAGTACAACCTGATATACAAGTTTTTATGGATACCTCCCTAATTTCTTATACAAAAGAATTCCAGATGAAATTTATAATTAAAGAACATAAACCATAAATAAGAGCAGTAAAAATTAGCATAAGTAAAAAAATAACACAAAAGCTTGAAGTCATAAAAATTGTTAATATGGCTATACAATTAAATTAAAAAGAATTTTGTTTGGCAATATGAACAATGTCAAAAGACAACAACCACCACAGTAAAGGACAAAAGACAAAAACTCCGTGAAAATACATTTAATAATTCTGTGAAGGTCTCATCAGTAAGACCAAAAACACAACAGAAAAACAGACAGAAAAATGCGCAATTCATGGAAAAGAAATAAAATGGTTTTAAAGTATATAAAAAGATGTTTTATCTCCCTTATTTTAGGAAAAAGGCAAATTAAAGCCACATTAAAGTTGTAATACTATCTGACCTAATTATTAAAGATGTGAGTTTAATGGCATAAGGAAATAGGAAATCTTAAGTGTTACTGATGTGAATGTGAATTGTACAATAACTTAGGGAAGGAAATCCAGCAATATTTATTAAAATACCTGTTCTTTTCCCCCAGAAATTCTACTTCTAGAAATCTATTTAGTGTTTTCTTACATTCGTATAAAATAATATGGTCACTAAGTATCCAGTGTTGAAATATGAGGTTCATAACAATGTAAGTAGCTATGAATAAGGGATCAGTTAAATAAATTTGGTATATCACTACAAAGAAACACTATGCAGCTATTAAAAATAAGGGAAATTTATACATAACTCACATAAAAGACAAAAATGGTTATCGTAGGGAGATATAGAGGTAGATGATAGATAAATGGGTAGAGAGATGATGGATAGAGATTGATATAAAAGTAGTAAGGAAGCAAGGTACAAAAGGATCTTTATCATATGCTACTATTTGGAAAAAGAGAAGAAAGAATGAAACACACACACCTGCACATTTGTAAATGAAGACTATCTCTTCATTGGTGACAGAGACAGCTTCTAAAAAGGAATAGGTGGCTGGGGTGAGGATAAAAGACAAGTCTTTATTCTGTTTCTACACCTTTTTGTATATTTTGCATTTGCTGTCATGGGAGCATTCTACTTTTCAGAGATTTTTCATTAATTAATTATTGTTTAAAAGAAAATGAATTCTGAGATTAATTTGTGCCTTACTGCCACATGTCAGATATGAGTATGGAAACAAGTACAGACGCTTTCTGCAAAATTTATTCTACATTTGGAACTCATTTCTCCTTTGAGAAAGTGAGTGAATAAGAGTACAGATAGGTATTTGTCTTGAAACAGGATTTTTTTTCTATGATCTTGTATTCCTCTCACAACTTGTTTGTTTAGCAGCCTTTCTATGACAGGTAGAAACGTCCAGGGGCCGTTCTAGAGCACCTCAGCTGAACCTGGTTCCTATTTGGGCAAGTTATCCAGCACGGGAAATTTGAAAGCCTGCAGCCATTTTCAAGGCTGGGAATTCCAAAGGTGAAAGTGTGCCTTTGTTACTGAGAAGCCCATATAAACCCCAAGGGTCAACATAATTGGCTGCCTTTAAGCCAAGCAACCGCCAAGCCATCTAAGTGATTTAAATGTATGCTCATCAGAGGAGGAGCCTCCTTCCTTAAACTGTGGCATTGCCCCGTCAGGCTTGAGGGGCTAGGAGGGCTCTGACTTCCCAGGGTTGTAGAAGAGCTTCCAATTTGAACTGCATGAGAGGAGAAGATGAAATTGGGATATGCAAATAAGCTACAGGGCCAGGCTTTACCTTTGTCCTTTCCCCATCTTCTGGAGCCTTAATGCCTTTGAGCATCTTTGAAAGTTGGAGCCTCTAAGATCTTTCTGGCAAAATCACAGCCCAGTTCATATTATTGAGGGTCCAGAGTGGAAACAGAATAACAACAGGTTCCAATTCTCCCCTCAGTACACTAGATATCTAAATCAAAGGCCTGAGATGTAGTGAGTGGGGCGCTCATACGTACCACGGTTGTGGGGAGCGGATAAATCAGACTCCATTTTGTTATAAGACTCCACCTTGTTGTAGTTAGGTTTCAATTTAAGTCTTAAGTTTCGGTTACTCCTTCACCACACCTTCCCGCCTAGTGTTCTCATTTAGGTCCGCTGGTGACGTCAGGGACAGCTGCGCATGCGCACAACTTGGTGCGTGACTGAACTGTACACGATACCTTGTTAGCATAGTGGGCAACCAATCAGAAAAGACCACACCCTGTAATGTCTGTATATTCTCTGCTCTAACCTGCAATAAACGAGACTTGATCAGAAAGCTTGTCTTGTCTCCATTCTCTGTGTCCTTTGTCCCTCCTCATTCACGCACCCCCTCCTTAGGTTCCCGTTGTTGACCCCAAGGCCGGGGGTTCACGTCGCAGACCTGCGGGCCGGGTCACACGGTCCCTTCAGTGTAAGAGAGATGCAGCTTTGTGTTCCAGCTTGGTACATCCACAGAGCGTCCTGTGGGCCAAATATACATACAAATATATGTGAGATACACGCACAAAAGAGGTTGCAATAGGTTGCTCAGCTATGTCTACTACTCCCTTCATTGTTTGCCTTGAAAAAAGAAAAAGGTATATCTTGTAACAGATATTTTTCCTCCCCAGAGGAAGCAGGACCAAGCCTAAGCAATAGTTTAAAGCTTCTTGGTTTTCTGACCCTTTGATGTCTAATTTTAGACATCAAGCTATGTAACTTTCCTAGGCCTGACTTTCAGACCCATGCACTGAGATTGTCCCCACTCTCTTCCTTCCTTTATTGTTCTGAAGGATAGTGATATGTATTACCTTGAGATACACTGTTTTGGCATAATTATTTCGAGCATTTGAAAAGCAGCAGAATAAGAGGGCTCTGACCTGCTTTTTTGTTCCAAAGCAGAAGATAAAATTCTCACGTGAAAACTGTCCTCCTTATACCAGGAGGAAAGAAACATTCTAATCACCAGAGGTGATGACTCAAGGCCAAGAGAATTCTATTCAAGCAAACTTTTTTCAAAGTGCCCTTATTTTTCTCTTGCTTCCTTGCATATTTTAGTTGCTTTTTCACAGCTGCCTCTCTTTATTCAACCTAGTTTAAAAACATTTAGGTTTTGCCACTTCTTTGTTTTTTTATTTCCTTATGACAGCTTCTGTATCACATAAAACTTATATTAAATAAAATCTGTGTTTTCCTCCTGTCAATCTGTCTTACGTCCATTTAATTCTCAGGCCCAGTCAGAGACCCTAACAGGGCAGAAGTAAAGTTTTGCTTTCTCTACAGTGTCTTCCACCTCCCATCAAAATGTTATGGCCTTACCACCCATTTCTTCAGTGTCAGAATTTTGTGAAAAAGCCAAGAACCCTAATGCACAGCTCAAGTTCTAATATATGTGCTAATGTTATATGTTCTTATACAACGTATTTGCATTTAAATAGAGTTGTCTGGAGATTTAATGATTTGACCCAAAGGGATTAAAATGTCTCACATTTGTATAGCACTTGTGGATTATTTCAAAGAGCTCCCCACAAACAAGATTTCTTTGAAATCTCTAAGTCACACTGAAGCACAGAGGATAAGCATTTTAATTCACATGCACACTGTTGATGACCTGAGGCTCTGAGAAGTTAAGTAGCTGCCACACAGTAAATAGCAAGATATTGACTGTTCTGGCGACTCCTGTTTCAGCATTCTTTCTACCACATCTGACAGCCCCAGAAATAGATTTCAACTGCATATATGTGTGTGGGAGTCAGTAGTCACCGCATGTAAGGGCTCAGTGGCTCCATCTACTCTTGGGGTCAGTAGCATTCATGGAATGAAGCTGCAGATGACTTTCTGGACCTCTCATCTGTAATGACACAAAGGGTAGAGAGAAGATCATTGGGACTGTTGGTCAAACAATGGATGAAACCACTCGCCTGGGTGACAGAATGTCACAATATTTTTCTTCAAAGTTGCATGAATAAACTGCACCAGAATTACCTGGGGATAGGGGTGGAGGTTTTGTTAAAAATGTATATTTCTGGGCCATCATTCCTATTTACTGAATCAGAAATAGAATCTCTAAGGCCCATTTTGAGAAACCTTAAATCATTCCTTCTTCCTGAGTGCAGATATATATCATTGCACCCTAAAATTCTCCAGTGTTTGTCATGGCTCCACAGACAGGCTGACTGCTCTGGCTTGCCAGTCAAAGCCTTCTACAGTTTTGTCCTAGCCCGTATTCCTCAATTACTTCCTTACTATTTCTTTTCACTATGATCCCCGTATATTCCTGCAGTTTTCTCCCTCAGGGCTTTTCCAACCGCGACTTGCCATTACTACCATCTTCTAATTGCTCCACGTTCATTTTTCTTGATCAGCTGAGATTTCTTCTTTCTTCTGAAATCACGGCACTCTTTACAGTGGTAGTTTTTGACAAATGCAAAAATAAATCAAGATACAGACGTTTCATCCCTCGGAAATTCCCTTATACCTGTTTGTAAGAAACACCTTCTCCCTACCCCAAAGACCCTGGCTCATCAATTTTCTGTCCCTATAGTTTTGGCCTATTCAGAATGCCATATAAACAGAATCATGGAGTATGTTGTCCTGAGTCTGGCTTCATATGCTTAGCATAATGCATTTGATGTTCATCCATATTATATATGATGATTGTGAATCATTAGTTTATGCCTTTGGCTTGCTGAACATTATTCCATTGTATGGATATACAATTTCTTAATCTATTCAACAGTTGAAAGGCATTTGATTGTTTCCACTCTTTGGGTATTATGAATATAGCAACTATAAATATTTACATACAGGATTTTGTGTAAATCTAAGTTTTTATTTCTTGTGGATAAATGCCTAGGAGTAGGAGTTTTGGATTGTAGGTAAGAGTAAGTTTTAACTTCATGAAAAACTGAGAAACTATTTTTCAAAGTGTTTTGCATTCTGACTAGCAGTGTTTGAGAGTTCCAGTTGCTCTATATCCTTTTAAGCACTTAATATATATATTTTTAATTTAGGCATTCTGATAGTTTTGTATGGGTATCTCATTGTGGTTTTAATTTTCATTTCCTTAATGACTGATGACGCCGAATAGGCTTTCATGTGCCTATATGTTGTCTATACATCTTTGTTCTAACATCTGCTCAAATCTTTGTTCATATTTTTTATTGGGTGGTTTCTTTTCTTATATTGACTTTTGAGAATACCTTAAATATTTTGGATACATTTCCTTTGCCAGATACATGTTTTGCAAGTGTTTTTCCAAGTCTGTGGCTTATAGTTTCCTTTCCTTAACAGTTTCTTTCAAAGAGCAGAAGTGTTATCCATCTTTATTTTATGGAGTTCAGTTTATCTATTTTTATTTTATGGACTGTTCTGGTGTCATATCTAAGGACACTTTGCTGAACCCAAGGCCATAAATATCTTCTCATTTGTTTTCTTCTAAATGATGTACAGTTTTAGTTCTATATTCTGGTCCCTGATCCATTTTTTAGTTAATTTTGTGTATGAGTCAATGTTCCTTTGGTTGAAAAGACTGGCCTTTCTTCATTGAATTGTCTCTGCACCTTTGTTGAAAGTTAGTTGACCATATATGTGTGATTCTATTTCTGGACTACATATTTTATGTCATTGATCTATGTGATGTTATTTTTTTTTTTGATAACTATTTATGGCTCTGTAAAAATTCCTTCTATCTAGCATCAAAGTTACTTAATCTGCCTGTCTTTGCATTTTTACTAAATTATGAATGAAGAGCAGGTTCTGGGTCTGATGAATCTTTGCATCTTCCAGATTTGCTTAGCCCAAAAGTTTAAGACAGAACAGTCAAGATATGTTAAATATATATGGTTTCAAGTAACATTTTGTCTTTGTAGCTACCATCATAGTCTCATTTGCTGGAGGACAAAGTTAAGTTGGCAGGTTGACAGGAGGAAAATTATAATGCTCTTGTAGAAGGATAAATACACCTTTTCATGAAATAAAGATAACCCAACTTATTAGAAATTAGACAAAAAGTGTTTTATCCTCTGTTGCAAGAGCCAAATTTCAGAGCTACCAGATTTACGTGACATCTTTTTGCTGAAGGGAATAAAACAAGGTTTAACAGAAAAAATTCTTGGGATTATTTAGAAATATGAAATATTTTTAAGTGAAAGTGAACCCATTCTAGAAATATAGAAAAATAGCATTAAAAATCTTTGTTGTGTAAATGTTCTTGATTCATGTGTGTGTATATATGGAATATTAATAATATTAGTTGTTCCGTAGTAGTGGTAAACATTTGGAGCTTTCATGTTCTAAAACAATTCATTTAGAAGATGTTAAATGGTGCTTTCACTGTCAGTACTATTTGAAGAGTAGGCCTTAGTTTCTAGTACTGCTATCTGCTGGAAGCTAGTTTCATCACATGTAGCAGGCTAAAGAGCAAGTGACCTTTTCAGGAACGAGGGGAGCACTAACTACACCAAATGAGCTGCATCTTTTTTGTCTGACAAGACAGATGTTAGGCTGTGTTGACATTTGCACAAATGCACAAATAATATCAACTATGGTTGTTAATTTATGGAAGAATTTCTATTACCCAGTGCCTCAATCTGATAAATCTTATTATCATTCTTGTTGTAATATACTTTGTCAACTTTTGTTGAGACATACACAGCAAGATTTTATTCTGGGAAAGGTCACCTCATCCTGACTGATGGTATACTGGCATTGTAAAAATAATTTACAGTATCCAGACATCACCAAACCAACTTTCAGTTCCAGGCAAGGTAGTCAAGTCTAACACTTATAATCAAGGAGGATAAAGAAGGAGGCAGTTTTTCAGAAATCTCGGGATGTCATGTAATATGAAGATGGCTTAGGATATTTCATCTTTGAATTTTTTTGAATCTAGATTATCGTATCCATTATGATTGTGAAGTCTTTTTGTCTCCTTTTCAGCTGCCAGTCATGAGAATAAAAAGCACCTGCTTTCTGAAAGCCCTAATTGACATCATGTTCCTGTATCCAGGACTAACACCAATAGGGGCTTCCTAACATCAACATAGGAACAACTACAAAGATTAAAATAATATTTCTATTACATAATACATGAACACCTCTTTTTTTATAATGGAAACTTTAAAAAATAATATCTAAGAATGAAGCTTCATGCTTCACAGTTTATGACTTTTGAAAATCTTCTTCAACTATATATTTTTCACCTCGTTGTTTTTCTTTTCTTTTACTGCTAGACTAATTTAAGTAAACTTCTCAACATCATATCATTTCTTCCAAAACTACTTTAATATGTCTTTCTAATAGGTAAGAATTTTTAAAAATATAATCACAGTATCATTATCATACCTAACAAATTTTATACCTAACAATAGTCATACCAACAATAATTATTTAATATTAGCCTGTGGGCAAGTTGGGGTTCCTATGGCCAGGATCCTCACTGAACTTAAACCATCTGATGATGTAACTGGCCTGTTGCTAGGCTACCACTTCCACACCTTTAGGCAATAAGCTATTATTCACTCTATATAAAGAGCTCGGCCCAGTACTCTGGGGGTGACATGGTGGCATGGCTGCAAGGCTGCAGGAGAGCAGAGCAGAGGCTGGAGTGGTGGTGGTGCCAAGGACAGAGGCCCAGAGTGTGGGCAGAGAGGCCCAGAGGTAGAGACGGGCTTGCTGCATACAGATTCGCTCTGAGTGAACATGATTTTAGTGAGTGACCTGCCACCATGGAAATAAAGTTGGGTATAACCTTTTCACCCCAAAGAACGTTTTTCTGTCATTTTCTGTGGTCACACTGAATCCACAGTAAACTTGCCTGGGGCTAAAACCCATTGGCAAGACATAGCCAATATCCAATCCATGTTCAAATTTTCCCACTTGACTCAAAAATATCTTTTTATAGTTGATTTACCTGAATCTGAATCCAAATGAGCATCATACATCACATTTGAATGATTTCTGTCTTAAATTTCTTTTAACCCATAACACTTCCCCTCCTTCCACTATCTCTCTTTCATACCCTCCTACTAAGGTCATTTCTTTTAAATCAGGTCATATATCCTACAGAATTTCTCACAGTGTATATTTGACTGATATTTTTGTAGATTAATTTAGCATATTGTCTAGCTTTTTCTATATATAGTGGTTGGATCTATAAGCTTAAAATTAGATTCAAGGATTCAGGTTTTATTTTATTTGGCAAAAACCATAAATGGTTCTATGTTTCTTATTGTATCACATCAGGAGACACATAATATCTGATTTGCCTACTTTTAGTGATAATAAGATTGATTAAGAGTTTCAGCTTCATCGATAATAGAGTCACCATCAACCAATTATCTAGTGGGTGATTGCCATCAAATCAGTTACTGTATTAGGGTTTGCAAAATGGAGATTTTCTATTATTCCTTATTGATTTATTAGTTGTATTTCTTCTGTACATCTCTGTTAATATGATAGCAAATTGTATGAAAATACAATGATATAGTGAAATATTAGATATTTAAATAAAAACGTTCTGTTAAAATTTTGATTAACTTTAGCATAAAGTACCAGTAGAATATAATTACATGAATACAGGGTTTTTTTGTCTATTTTGTTCAGTGCTGGATTTGTAAAACCTAGAAAGATGCTTGTCACATCATAGGCTCTTGGTAAATATTTATTGAATCAATATCCAATTAATGAGTGAGATCATTTCCAGGAGTAGTTAACAGTGATTGCATCAAAGGAGAAGAAAATGAAGAGGAAAATCCACTCAGATTATTTGTGGCAATAGTTAATAGTTCACCACATTGTGTTAAGACCTCACAGAAATGTCTGTGTGTCAGCATATGTAAAGTTCAATGGCTTTAAATTATTTACTTATTTCTCTTGCTAATAAAGCACAAACATCTCTGGGTCAAAGGATAAGTGGCATAATTTTCATTTCTCCTGTGAATATCCTCTAGTCCTATTTCTCACATCAGGAACAAATTTCAAGTCATTTCATTTGAAATTATATTTATATTATGTTTATACTGTATTTGGGTACTTATTGTATCTCCCCCTTTAGGAAAAAAAGCTAAGTTTTAAAAACTATTCCCATTCTTTTATTCTTCACTTGCAAAACATGGCACAGTATTTTGTCACTGTAAAGCCTCATAACTATGTGGTCTCCATGCTTAACAAATACTTGTTGAATGGATGAATGCAAAATTTATTAATTTACTGAGGTTGCTGATAAAACATATATCCAAGTTTTTTCTGTAGTGAAGGAGTATTTTAAGATTCTGACCTATAGTTGTTACCTTGTTACTATATTTAATTATACTATTACTAGGATGGGGATAAATATATTCAAAAATCCCTCTGAAGTTAAACAACATCTAAAGCACACTTCAAAAAATCTTGTGATGCCAGATAAATTTTTAAAGAAAGAATACTGTTCTCGATTTAGAGATGATTGTCTATGGATTCTTCCTCCATCTTCTCTGACAACTTTGTCTCATCTTATATGCCTCCTCTCTTTTCATCTCTTACATGTAAGGGATAATGTTCATTGTTTCTCCTTTAGTGAATTCAATGACTCTTACATGTCAAAAAAGAGATACTTAAATTTATATCACACACTAATAAATGGAAATACATCCTGTGCTCATGGATAGGAAGAATTAATATTGTCAAAATGGCCATCCTGCCTAAAGTATTCTACAGATTCAATGCAATTCCTATCAAAATACCAACAGCATTCTTCAATGAACTAGAGCAAATAGTTCTAAAATTCATGTGGAACCATAAAAGACCCCAAATAGCCAAAGCAATCCTGAGAAGGAAGAATAAAGCAGGGGGGATTACCCTCCCTGACTTCAAGCTCTACTACAAAGCCACAGTAATCAAGACAATTTGGTACTGGCACAAGAACAGACCCATAGACCAATGGAACAGACTAGAGAGCCCAGATATAAACCCAAGCATATATGGTCAATTAATATATGATAAAGGAGCCATGGACATAAAATGGGGAAATGACAGCCTCTTCAACAACTGGTGTTATCAAAACTGGACAGATACATTCAAGAGAATGAAACTGGATTATTGTCTATCCCCATACAAGTAAACTCAAAATGGATCAAAGACCTGAATGTAAGTCATGAAACCATAAAACTCTTAGAAGACAACATAGGCAAAAATCTCCTGAATATAAACATGAGCAACTTTTTCCTGAATGCATCTCCTCGGGCAAGGAAAACAAAACCAAAAATGAACACATGGGACTACACCAAAGTAAAAAGCTTCTGTACAGCAAAGGACACCATCAGCAGAACAAAAAGACATCTTACAGTATGGGAGAATATATTGTAAACAACATATCCAACAAGGGGTTAACATCTAAAATATATAAGGAACTCACACACCTCAACAACCAAAAAGCAAAATGGGCGGATGATATAAATACTTCTCCAAAGATGCTCCACATAGCTAATTATCAGGGAAATGCAAATTAAAACCACAATGAGCTATCACCTCACACCAGTTAGGATGGCCAGCATTGAAAAGACTAAGAACAACAAATGCTGATAAGGATGTGGAGAAAGGGGAACCCTCCTACACTGCTGGTGGGAATGTAAACTAGTTCAACCATTGTGGAAAGCAAAATGGAGGTTCCTCAAAAACTAAAAATAGAAATACCATATGACCCGGGAATTCCACTCCTATGAATTTACCCAAAAATACAAGTTCTCAGATTAAAAAAGACATATGCATCTCTAAGTTTATTGCAGCACTATTTACAATAGCCAAGATACGGAAGCAACTTAAGTGTCTATCAGTAGTTGAATGGATAAAGAAGAGGTGGTACATATACAGAATGGAATACTATTCAGCCATAAGAAACAAATGCTACCATTTGCAACAACATGGATGGAGCTAGAGGGTATTATGCTCAGTGAAATAAGCCAGGTAAAAGAAAGACAAGTGCCAAATGATTTCCCTCATTTGTGGAGTATAACAAATGAAGCAAAACTGAAGGAACAAAATAGCAGCAGACTCACAAACTCCAAGAAGAGACTAGTGGTTACCAAAGGGGAGGGGTGTTAGAAGGTGGGTGGGAAGGGAGGGAGAAGGGGATTGAGGGGTATTATGATTAGTACACAGTGTGGGTGGATCATGGGGAAGACAATGTAGCACAGAGAAGACAAGTAGTGACTCTGTGGCATCTTACTATACTGATGGGCAGTGACTGCAATGAGGTATGGGTGGGGGGACTCGATAATATGGGTAATTGTAGTAACCACACTGTTTTTCATATGAAACCTTCATAAGAGTGTATGTCAATAATACCTTAATAAAAAAGATTATATAAAAAAACTTATATCACACATTTCATTTCATTAGTAACCTCTAACCTCCCATTTTATACATATCTTTTATTTTTTCCAGAAAAAATGTATAGTTTAGTAACAGTTTTTAGATAAAATTGATAATCATAGTGTATCATCTTTTATTAATGTCTGCTCTTAAATAAGAATTCCAAGTATTTTTGGAGAATGAAAGTGATGGGTAAGGATTCTTAATTGTTTCCTTGTTTTGTTTGTTGTTGTTTCAAAAGGAAAGAGAAAAATGTTAACAAAATGAAAGGAAATTAAATGGCACGACCAATTAAAAAAAATTTGTATCACACCAACACACACACACAAGCTTTATCACCAGTCCTGACCTTCTTCCTGTTCCCTGTGTCTTCATTTCCAGTTGTACAATACTTCAAACATGTCTAAAGCCAAGTTCCAAAAAAATTCAAAAACAGTTCCTCTATATCCTATAGAATTTATTATTTCTGCCAGTGACATCATTTTCTCAGTCTCTCAACCTTAATCTTATTATCACTCTTGTCTCTTCCTTCCGTTTGCCAGCCACTACAGTTAATCGATAAATCCCACAGGTCTGACTTCCTTAATCTCTTGAATCTGTCTCTTCCGTTCCATTCCCTTCTCACATTACCTCTCAGCTGAACTGTCATAATAGCCTCTTAGTTGGTCTTTAGTCTTTCTCTACTCCAATTTTGTTTCCTGCTACACATTAATTTTCTTAAAGCACAAGTCTAAATACATCACCTTTCTGCTCACAAAACTCAGTAGCTCTCCATTATTTAGACGATTAAATATAAACTATTTTGTTTGGCTTTTATGACCTCTGAAACTTCCAAAACATATGTCTAATCTCCAGCCAAAGTGAGTTATTTCCTACTTCCTACATAAACTCCAGATTTCCTGCCTCTGTTTCATTTTTTTATGTTTCTCTCCACTTGGAATGTCTCCTTTCCACAGCCTTTTTCCCATCCTTGTTCATAAATATACCCTCAAGACATTGCATAAATGCCACAGCCTTCCAGAAGAATTTCTTACTCTTGCTTTTATCACATTGTAGCCTCTCCCTTTTCTGAATGCCTACAAGATTTGTCAATACTTCTCATAGAACAATTACACATTTTGATTTACAGTTGAGTATTTGTATACTTACTGGGTCTTCCCTTTTAAGAAAGAAGCCAAGGGTTTAAATCTATTCGCATTTGCATTAAACATAGCACAGTATTTTGTTACCGTAAAGGCTCATAAGTATGAGTTCAATTAACTTTAAGAGGTCTTTGTGGTAATTCTGAAAAATCAGCTGCACAACTTCTATGCTGACACAGCTATGTTAATATGGCTACTGTTGTAAGAACATAGTACTTTATCCCCCATTTACTCCATGGTCCCAAGCACATGGGCCAGTGAAAATCATGTTTGGACTTGCCTCACCTTATCTCTAAACATTTCACCCCACCCCTTAAGATCCAGTCACCAACCAGATGGTTGCCCCACCCCTTAAGGCCCAATCACCAATAGCCAGATGGTTGCCTCACCCCTTAAGATCCAATCACCAATGTCCCCATAGTAGAACACACCCTACTCCTTAAAAATGCGCTTCCTCACCCAGGAGCTGCTGCTCTCTGCTCAGAGGCAGCCATTCTCTCTTTCAGCTATTGAAGTCTCTTGTGTGGACCCATGTCTCCTGAGCCATGCTGGGGTTAGGAGGGTCACGGCTGTGAGAGCAAGAGAAACTCCATTTTAAAAAGGCCATCTTAAGAAAAAAGCCAGTTACTGGAAAAACCACCCATTGTTTGTTCCAGTAACCCTCACCCAGATAGTTCCCTAGCAACAACCTCAAGGTCCAGACACTCAAGGTTCAGGCTCTCCTGTCCCTTAAAGATAAAATACCTTACATGATACATCAGCTGGCAGCTGGGTGCCAGCCAGACTTAACCCATGGAAAATGTCCAAGTTAGAGACACCCCCTCTCCCTGCACCTTGTAATGCTTAAAAACCTTACCTACCCTGAGCTCAGGGCTCTCACTTTGGAACCGCTGCATCAGTGACAGGTGTGAATCCAAGCTCAAGCTTGAAATAAATGACCCTTTTGTATTTGCATCGGAATCGGCTCCTTGGTGGTCTCTCGGGGACTCGCGACTTGGGCACAACAGTGGCAAGATACCCTTTCAACTATGCTGACATCAGCCAGGTGTTATACCCAGCATTGGCTCAGAGAAGGGCCTTAAAGAAAAAACATATGGCAATGCTGACCCTGAAAACTTAAAGACAGAAACCATGCTTTCTGATTCTTTATGCATATCATATAAAAGCTAATACATTCCAAATATGCTTTGACATACATTCTTGTTGAATGATTTATATAAACTACAATATTTGAAATTCCTCAGAAAATAACAGTCCATTATTTTGAAATCAGCTGATCAAAGTCCTCAAATATTCAGATTTTTTTCCAACTCTAAGAAGACACATAAAATTCATAATAAAACAAGCTAACTTCAGCAATTGAATTCTTGTAAATAACTTCCAAGTAGTAAGTACATATACAAGGCCAAACCTCTGACATTTCTCTGTCTACTCTGTCTGCAGTTATCCTGCTGCACCTGAGGACTATTGTGCATTATGACAAGCCCAAGGCACTGCCAGACCTTTCTTTAGCAAAGATCAATCAGTGTTCTGGCTATTGTATTTCATAACATAGATAAGTACCTGAGACATTTTAGATTTTCAAAAGCAGAAGTTAGCACTGCAAGTGTTCTAAGAGTTAAGAAAACACCACACTTTACCTCTTTGAATTTACACTGACTTCCTAAATAATTCATACTATAGCAAGCTCTAATTCAGAGCTTCCCACCATTCTCTACTCCATGCAATGGAGTTAGGGTAGTGGGAAATCATGAAAGTCTTAAAAATCTTTACAAATGTTTGATGGTAGCAAATGAAAATAATTTACTATATAAAGTATCTCAGTTATTTGTGGTGGCTCTAGGAATGGATAGTTATACAAATACTCTTCATGTGCTAAAGAATGAAATACTTCTGTTTTAGAGCTGTCATAGATAAAACTGCAGGTCTGTGGTGAGAAGCTGAGCTCTTTCTCCTGCACTGGTTATCTTGGGAAAGGAAAGGTAATTGGATTAAACAAACACTGATGAAATGTGACACAGGGGAACAGAGCAGAAAGAATTCTGCTCAGTTTTTGGTTCAGGAGAATTTCTTTTCCTTTCTGGCTTTACCCCCAACTAATTGGATGCACAAAAGCTTCCGTGGGCCTCAGTTGCTTTGTATACAACACAAGGAAGTTGAACTACATGATCATTATGAGCTCTACCTGCTTTCTTTCTCTTAGGGATAAACAGACAATGAACTTTTAAGTTAGTAATATCATTTCAGATAATGTAAGTGCTATGTAGAAAATAAAGTGGGCCAAAGAGTGACTACGAGTGAGGAGGTGAGATTTAAGCTGGAACTAAGGATATAAAAATGTGGGGTGAGAGTGTCAGAGACCCGAGAATGCAAAAGCCCTGAGGCACGGGAAAAAGGCCGTTGTGAGGGCTGGAGAGTGACAGAAAATGGGGCGAGTCTATGGTAAAGAGTTCAGTTTTGGGGTTAAGACCATTGATAAAGGGAAGCCACTGAGAGTTTGAAGCTGGAAAGTGATATGATTTGATTTAGGCTTTAAGAGGACACCTGAGGTGCTATGTGGGGAATAGACTGTAGGGAAGCAAGAGGGGAAGAAGAAAGGCCGATGGATGAGGATGGTGATACGGCAAGGGTTTTGCAGTGACACGATGGTGAGAAACAATTAGACTTAAAAATATGTTTAGGAGAGAGCAAAAGGAAGACTTGCGAATGAATTGAAGTGGGGTGTGAGAAAAAGAGAAAGCTAAGGATGCTTAGTTAGTGATCTGATCAAATGCATGGTTTTATTTATAGAGATAGCTTAATATGGGGGCTTGGCTTCTGGTAATTTGCGTTAGTTCAGTTGTATATGTGGCTAGATTTCAATGGAGATGTCAATGTTGAAAATAGAGATTTGGAAGACCCCAGTTTATAGATGGTACTTAAAACCATAGGACTGGATAAAATCTTGAATGTACTCACATTTATCTTTTCATTATCGAGCTGCAGAAAAATTGGATCAGGTACACTGAGTAATTCTTATTTAATTACTTGCTATGGTATTTTGAAGTTCTTTGTGCTGATTTAATGAAGTGATACAGATGGGGAGATAAACTCTATGAAGTGTGTTTCTGAAAATACATGATTTTAGTTGTAGCTTAATTTAAAGCTTCATTGTTGGTGCTTTACAACCATGCAGTATTTTCCAGGCATATCATTACATAATGTTTATTATCAGACTGAAAGGGGAGACACAGTTTGATCATCTAAATTATTTTTGATTGTGTCCCATTACCATTAGTTTCTGATTTATTCAATGCCAACTGATTTCAGCCAATTGATTTCCAATTAAGAACAAAGGTTTATTTAATTCTAAATCCATTTAATTAATTTTTAAAATTCCAAACTTAATAGAGTTGCAGGTAAAACTTGGTTTAAACTTTATTCTTAAGAAAACAGAAGATTGCAGAAACTGGAGACATAAGCTTCCACTGTTAATAAGTTATTTCTCTTTTACATAGAACCTAGTGTTTCACCCTTATTTTCCCCTTCTTATTAGGATTCGAAGATAAGCATTGAAGTCTGTTTTACATAAATGATATGAGAGACAAAGTCTGACTTCCTTAATAGACAAAAGCTCTTTTATAAATCAACTAATAAATAATGATGCATATTTCAATAATAAAAAAGGTGTACAAATCAGAATCAGGCAGTTCACATAAAAAAAGATCCTTAACTTTACACCCACTGTACTCTGATTTTTTCCAAATGTTTCATATTTTAGAACAATAAATTCTAATTTGAGAAATCTGCCACATAATTCTACAACCATGGTCATTCATTTCCCTTTTCTTAGCTCCCTGAACTATTTCTCTGAGTCTGCTTTGTCCTCCTAATTCATGTCAGGTTTTAATCCTGATCAGCAGAATCACTTTAGATCTAAGCAGAAGTGAAGAATTGGAGGTAGGAAATAAATATTGCTGGTCCTAATTATTGACCACTAATTCTGGGCTCTTTATCCCTCACCATTGAATTTTTTGATACATTTTCTAAATCTTCTTTTTGATAACTTTCTTTCCCAGTTTCTAACTGATCTACTTTTTGAAATTTGTTTCCTGTATTTTTTCTAAGAGGCCCTTTGCATCTCTCTACATATCAAAATGTCTAAATTTTTCTTGAAATTTCCTAAGGCAAAACACAATTAAAATTACCATTAAACATTAATTAATATGAAAACATTTCCTTAAAAGGTGGAATCAAAAAGTTTTTTGAGAATTCATACCAAGGAAAAGACTCTCAAAATGGCATTTTAGAATTGAAAATGGGGAGTTGCATCTTATACAGACATTGCTTTTAGCAGGTAACAGGAAAATTGCTATTAGGATAAAAACATCTCTTTGAAGAATCCCTTAAATTGCCCTTAGATATACACAAGCTAGGCTTCAGAAGCACAGAAGTTAAGAGCTAAATTATTTTTTCCTCAAAAAGAAAAGATTGATCAAAGTGAGGCTGGCAGTCAGGCTGAAGTCTAGCTTGAAAAGGGAGCTGAGGCAGTTTCTTGATAGAGGGCAGGGAATCAAATGAAACAATTCTTCCTCTCTCTTCTTTACAAAGGCACTTACTTGATTTTTTTTTCTTATTTAGTTAAATTCTCCTTTAGTGCAGCTCTACTCAATCATAGTATCAGATCCAGTTTTGGCTACTTCCAACTTTTTTCCTCTGTGGTTGGTGACTAACATATTTCATTGCTGGCTCACCAACAGGATTCAGCATTCTAAGTCAGAGCAGTGGGTGGGCACAGATATGTGTATAATAGCTGCTGCAATATTAGGCCCAAAGATGATTCTCATGTGAGTAATGAGAAAATATGTTGGATCACATATTGCTCTTCTTATACACCAGAGTAACCAACATATAATACAGCTGATCCACCATTACCAGGGACCCACATGCTGACAGTAATGCAGCTCTGACTGGAGTCATAATCCTCAAACGGCCACCTCACATATGCAGATGGACACAGAGGCAGATGGATGCTACAGTCCTTAGGTGGATACTACGTCTCTGAATTAGAAGCCATCTTTCCATCAACTCAGCTTTCATCTAATTGGCAAATCCATACATTGTCAGCTAGTCTGCAACTGTTGGAGAAGTTGTTTTCCTAAAATGAGAGAGAGCTTGGCTTTAAAAGACCTACTCATGTCTCTTCCCCTGAAACTCAGGGCCTAAATTCAGTGCTGAACTGGGTTTCCTGCTTGGCTACAAACATTGTTCCATTAAACTCTCAATCTTTTTGTTCCTTTGTCTTTATGTTTTGTTTTATTTTTCCTTTCAGTGTCATAAAGAAATTAATGATAGAATTAGCTAGATTTATTATTAGTGTAAAAAAACAGGCTTTGTGAAATATGGATTTAAGAGGCATATTTTGATATAACAAACTTAAAAGCAGTAAAAGCAGTACTTGCTTTTAGTTTGAAAAGGAATTATTTTTGGAGTTAAGAAACTGTATTAAATTGAATCTCTACCAACCCACTCCCAGATAATAACCCATCAGAGACAGTGTTAGAAAAAAATGAAAAAGAATATTGATGGAGAATGTGGGCCGAGAAGCCTTGGATAGAACACAAAATATATCCATTTGATGAAAAATAGAAATAACTATTAATTTGAGCTATTTTTTAAAAAATTAAAGCAAATTCTTCCATCAAATCACTTTTGCAAAGAAGCAAAAATAGACTTCTTTGAAATACTTGAGAAATTAGAGACAATTCTTATTTCAATCAAGGCATGAAACTTTTTATTACAACTTTTGTGGATATTATAAGCTTCTGTACCCCAAAAATTATATTCTTAGATAACCATTTGAAATTTGCCTCAAGTTTAAACACATATACACACACACCCCTCATATTTTAAGTTCAATCTTCCAATCACTAAAAGCTACAGGTTCTCATGTGGTACCCTAGCAATTAGAGCTTTGGTATTTCTTTTTTGCTCATCCAAGCTGTTTTGGTCACAATGGCTGTGTGTACAAAATTACCTCAAAGTTCTATGGCTTAAAATAATGATAATCATTTATCTCATGATTTTGTGGCCAGAATTTCAGAAGCACAGCTATGTAGTTCTAGCTCAAAGTCTCTCATGAGGTTGCAGACAGATGGCTGTGATGGGTCATCCCCCGGTTTCTTTGCACATGCATCCTATCTCTGATTTGGGAAGACTCAGACAGCTGAGCTTGTTGGGCATCTTTCTCCATCTCTGTGTAGTCTGTCCCTATGATCTCTTCAGCACAACAGCTGTGGGGGGTGCCAGGCTTCTGACACATTGATTCAGGATTCCCAAGGTGTGGGTTCTGAGAGAGAATCTGCATCACCTTTTATGACCTTGCCTTCTACCCCACTTACTGATGGAGTCAGTTAAAAATTTCTCTTCTAGTTCAAGGGATAAGGAACATAAATGGCACTACTTATTGCAGGAGGGTCGATATCAGTGTAAGGATGTGGCATGGGTCATATACTGATGTGTCCAACTTCAGATAACCTCAGCCAACAAAAACCTGGCTGAGACCCACATGCAGGTTTTTTCCCATACAGTGATATATAGGACAGTAATGGATGTTTAAAATGGCAAGTAAGAAACTGCCACCGCTATGGAAAAAAGATTTCCTCCTGTTTGATGAAAAGTAGCCTGATGTGACAGCTTTACATATTTAATTGCATCCATCTCATTTATACCTTGAGTTCTAGTATTCCTTCATTATATTTTCTTTGTTCAACACATTCTTATTGAGTACCCACTACCCAAGGTAGACAAAAAGACATACTTATACTTACTCCCACTGAACACACTGTACATGTACACATTCAGAATTGTGGTTTTTAATAGCTTGTGTGTGAGGCAAATCTTCCACATTAGTAGCAGATTTAAATTTTAGAATAGGAACTCACTAAAAGCTAACTGTTATATGACTGATTGGAAAGAACACTGAAGAGTACCATTCTGAGTTTAAAAGAAGGTAATACAAGGAAGGTAATGTAAAGTAGGTAGTCCCTTTTCCTTTGCATTATAGGAACTGGTTCTGTAATAATCCAAAGAAAGCAGTTCTAATGAGAAGAAAATTTAGACCATGAGAGTGGTATTACAAAAGATACTTAGCTCAGTTCTCCAGGGGAACTTATTATGAAGAACATATTTGTTTGATTAGTGAATTTGAACATAACCTAAGTGCTTTAGTGTACAACGTGTAGGGTTTTATTGTGTGTAAGTCTTCCCATTATCATAGAATATATATTTTTTAAAGACTAAAATGATGTCTAAGACATTGCCAGAAGATGGTATTTATTGGATGAAAAGAAAAAGTTATGTAACAGCTTAATCTTCAATTAATTCTTTAAAAATACAGTTTTAAATCTAAGGTAAAACTCATCTCTTAGGTTTGTCATTAAGATGTGTAATCTGCATAAAACAAAGTGATAAAATCCTAGTGTTTATGGGACTTTAAAAATCACCTACTCCCCAAACTTCTACCACATTTTCACCCATTCCACAAAATGTCTTACCAAGGTTGTCCAGGTTCTGCTTCAACAACTCCAGTCAAAGGGCAAAACAGCTGCCCTAATACAGCAAATGTGGCGCTTATTTCATTTTCAGTTTCTTTGTAGAAACAGTAAATTCTCATTGTTTTTGTATTATGTACTTTAAAATTTTCCTACTTGAGAAAATTAATCTGTAACCCCAAACTCAATGCTTTTGGACATGCACAAAGTGACAAAAGTTTTTCTACTGCATGTAACATTCTGCCTTGTGGTTTCAAATCTCATACTGTAAAAAAGCATCCTTTTTGGGGATCTACTTAGTGCCATGTTTTTTGCATTTTTGTGTTTTTTCTGGGTTATTTTGTTTGGCCCCCAAAGCTTAATGCTGAAGTGCTGTGTAGTGTTCCTTGGCACAGGAAGGCTGTGCTGTATATACTAGTCCTCAAAGTAGAAAACAGATCAGTTAGGGAATCTTTATTTAGGTAAGAGTTATATGGTGTTGACTGAGAGTTCAAAGTTAATGAATTAATTGTATCTTATAATAAGGTATCCTTAAAAGGAAAAATCATAAAACAAAGTTATATATTGATCAGTTGACAAAAAGAACACAGGGGCTGACAGGAACCTAACCTTCTACTTCACATAGGAGCTATGATTCGATATATAATATTCAGTTTCCACAGCAACATTATAGAACAAAGTTACTGTGAATAATGGGAAATGACTGCACAAACAAGCATTCTATAAATATCCAGCATAAGAGTAAGTATTAAACTTTTCTTTCCTGTCTGTAACTTAGCAGTCTCAAATGACAGTATTGAACTTTTGACTCTTTCTCACTGTAGAAAGAATGCATTTTATGGTGTCACTTGTAATTTCTAAACAGAAAAAAATGATTATAATTCATTTTATCTGATTATTATGCATATCAGCCAGACTTCCATTGTGCTTTTCCTGTCAAGAATTATTTTTGCCATGAACAGAATCAGAAATGAGAAAGGAAAAAACAATGATGGACCCCACAGAAATACAAGGAATTATTAGAGAATACTATGAAAATCTATATGCTAAAAACTGGATAACCTAGAAGAAATGGACAATTTCCTAGAAAAATAGAACCTTCCAAAACTGACCAAGGAAGAAACTGAAAATCTAAACAGTCCAATTACCAGCAACAAAATTGAATCGGTAGTCAAAAAACTACCCAAAAACAAAACCCCTGGGCCAGATGGAATCACAGCTGAATTTGATCAGACATATAGAGAAGACATAATACCCATTCTCCTTAATGTTTTCCAAAAAATAGAAGAGGAGGGAATACTTAAAAATACATTCTATGATGCCAGCATCACTCTAATATCAAAACCAGGCAAAGACTCCACCGCAAAAAAATGCAGACCAATGTCCCAGATGAGCATAGATGCAAAAATGCTCAACAAAATATTAGCTAACCAAATTCAAAAATACATCAAGAGGATCATACACCATGATCAAGTGGGATTCATCCCAGGATGCAAGGATGGTGCAACATTTGAAAATCCATCAACATCATCCAGTACATCAACAAAAAGAAGAACAAAAACCACATGATCATCTCCATAGATGCTGAAAAAGCATTTGACAAAAATCAAAATGCATTCATGATAAAAACTCTCAACAAAATGGGTATAGAGGGCAAGTACCTCAACATAATAAAGGCCATATATGGCAAACCCACAGCCAATATCATATTTAACAGCAAAGAGCTGAAAGCTTTTGACCTAAGATCAGGAACAAGACAGGCATGCCCACTCTCTCCACTGTTATTCAACATAGTACTGGAGGACCTAGCCACAGCAATCAGACAAAACAGAAATACAAGGCACCCAGATTGGTAAAGAAAAGGTCAAACTGTCACTATTTGCAGATGACATGATATTGTACATAAAAAACCCTAAAGACTCCACACCAAAACTACTAGAATTAATATCTGAATTCAGCAAAGTTGCAGGATACAAAATTAATACACAGAAATCTGTTGCTTTCCTATATGATAATGATGAACTAAAAGAGAAATCAGGAAAACAATTCCATTCACAATTGCATCAAAAAGAATAAAATACCTACTTAAAGAGAACACTAACAAATGGCAACTCATCCCATGCTAACGGATAGGAAGAATTAATATTTTCAAAATGGCCATACTGTCTAACGCAACCTAAGATTCAATGCTATCCCTATCAAAAAAGCAACAGCATTCTTCAACGAACAGGAACAAATAGTTCTAAAATTCATATGGAACCACAAAAAACCCCGAATAGCCAAAGCAATCCTGAGAAAAAAAAATAAAGCAGGGGATATCTCACTTTCCAACTTCAAGCTCTACTACAAAGCCACAGCAATCAAGACAATTTGGTACTGGCACAAGAACAGACCACAGAGCAGTGGAACAGAATAGAAAGTCCAAATATTAACCCAAACATATAAGGTCTATTAATATACAATAAGGAGCCTTGGATATACAGTGGGGAATTGACAGCCTCTTCAATAGCTGGTATTGGCAAAACTGGAGAGCTACATGTAAGAGAATGAAACTGGATCAATGTCTAACCCCATACACAAAAGTAAATTCAAAATGGATCAAAGACCTGAGTATAAGTCATGAAAGCATAAATTTCTTAGAAAAAAGCATAGGCAAAAATGTCTTGGACAGAACTTCCGGGAAGATGGTGGCGTGAGCAGGGAGGCAGATATCTCCTACCAACGCTATATTTATCTATGAAAATACAGCAAATACATCTATTCCTAAAAGAGAGACTTAAATACCCAGGACAGCGCACAGTGTGCAGCCACACCAGAGAGGACCCTGCACCCCAAGAGGCAGGTAAGATATGGAGCCGTAACCCAGCGGGACCCGAGCACTCCCTCACACCAGCGCACCGGTGGGAGGAGAGGATTCAGAGCTGGGAGGGAGTGGAAGTGCACCCTGTGAAGTAGCCAGCCCTGGTGATCTGCATGGGGAGCGCAGACCCACATCGCGCAGTGTAGCGGAGATTGGAGAGACAGAGGGGCAGGATCTGAGTGGGGAAAGCTCCAGGGTGCTTGCAGCCAGCTCCTGGGAAGGAAAAAAAAAAAGCGCCCTTTCCTCAGCGGTCTTAAAGAGACAGGAGCCCAGCGGAGGAGCCAGATCGCCCCAGCACACTCAGCCCAGCAGGGTGGGAGTCCTGGGGAGTTTCAGATGCCTTAGCTGGTGACTGGGGAAGCGTGGCCATACTTACACTTCTCATTGAGATCAACAGCCTCCCATTTGTTCCCACCCCGGCCAGAGCAATAAAAGGCCTTGCAGAGCGGCATGACCACAGCTACGGAATAGTGGGGCAACAGCACCACCTACAGCATTCTCACAGAATCTACTCCTAGTGGCCATTTTTTTGTTTTGGTTTGGCTTTTTTCTTTTGTTCTGTTTTCTTCTTTGTTTTTTCTTTTCTTTCTTTCTTTCTTTTTTCTCTTTTTAAAGTCTTAAAGAGCCCAGCTGACATATGTGGCAACTACCAGCGACCACTTCTATAGCCATGAAAAGACAGAGGAATATGGTTCAGACCAAAATCAATGAGACAACCCTAGAGAGGGAGCCTAAAGGGATGGAAATGCACAGTCTTCCTGAAAAAGAATTCAGAATAAACGTCATAACCATGCTGATGGACATACAGAGAAATGTGCAAGAGCTGAGGGAGGAAGTGAGGGAAGTGAGAAAAGACAAGGCAGAAATCAGACAAGTGATTGACGGGCTTAACAGCAGACTGGATGAGATGCAAGAGACTGTTAATGGAATAGAAATCAGAGAACAGGAATACAGAGAAGCTGAGGCAGAGAGAGATAAAAGGATTTCTAGGAATGAAAGAATATTAAGAGAACTGTGTGACCAATCCAAACGGAACAATATTCACTTATAGGAATACCAGAGGAAGAAGAGAGAGAAAAAGGGATAGAAAGTGTCTTTGAAGAAATAATTACTGAAAACTTTCCCTCGCTGGGGAAGGAAATAGTCTCGCAGTCCACCAAAGCCCACAAATCTCCCAACAAAAGGGATCCAAGAAAGACAACACCAAGACACATAATAATTAAGGTGGCAAAGATCAAAGATAAAGACAGAGTATTAAAGACAGTAAGAAAGAGAAAAAAGATCACCTACAAAGGAAAACCCATCAGGCTATCATCAGACTTCTCAACAGAAACCTTACAGGCCAGAAGAGAATGGCATGATATATATATATTTTTAGTGTTTTATTTTTTCCTATTTTCATATTATTTACTATTTTTTAATATAATTTATTTTATTATCATTAACCTACAATTACATGTGCAATATTATGGTTATTGAACTACCCCTTCATCAGGTCTCCCCCACCAACCCCATTACAGTCACTGTCCATCAGCATAGTGAGATGCTTTAGAATCACTACTTGTCTTTTGTGAGTTGTACAGCCCTCCCTGTGCCCCCCCAACATTACATCTGCTAATCGTAATGCCCCTTTTTCCCTCGTATGCCTCCCTTACCACCCATTTTCCCCAGTCCCTTTCCCTTTGGTAACTATTAGTCCGTTCTTGGGTTCTGTGAGTCTGTTGCTGTTTTGTTCCTTCAGTATTTTTTCTTTGTTCTTATACTCCACATATGAGTGAAATCATTTGGTACTTGTCTTTTTCGGCTTGGCTTATTTCACTGAGCATAATACCCTCTAGCTCCAACCATGTTGTTGCAAATGGTAGGATTTGTTTTCTTCCTGTGGCTGAATAATATTCCATTGTGTATATGTACCACCTCTTCTTTATCCATTCATCTACTGATGGACACTTAGGTTGCTTCCATTTCTTGGCTATTTTAAATAGTGCTGCAATAAACATAGGGGTGCATCTGTCCTTTTCAAATTGGGCTGCTGCATTCTTAGGGTAAATTCCTAGGAGTGGAATTCCTGGGTCAAATGGTATTTCTATTTTGAGTTTTTTGAGGAACCTCCATACTGCTTTCCACAATGGTTGAACTAAAGTGCAGTCACACCAGCAGTGTAGGAGGGTTCCCTTTTCTCCACATCTTCGCCAAAATTGGTTGCTGTTTCTGTTTTGGATGTTGGCCATCCTCACTGGTGTGAGGTGATATCTCATTGTGGTTTTCATCTGCATTTCTCTGATGATTAGCGATGTAGAGCATCTCTTCTTGTGCCTGTTGGCCGTCTGAATTTCTTCTTTAGAGAAGTCTCTATTCATGTCCGCTGCCCACTTCTTAATTGGATTATTTGCTTTCTGTTTGTTAAGGTGCATGAATTCTTTATATATTTTGGATGTCAACCCTTTATCAGATACATTTTTTATGAATATATTCTCCCATACTGTAGGATGTCTTTTTGTTCTACTGATGGTGTCCTTTGCTGTACAGAAGCTTTTCAGCTTGATATAGTCCCACCTGTTCATTTTTGCTTTTGTTTCCCTTGCCCGGGGAGATATGTTCATGAAGAAGTTGCTCATGTTTATGTCCAAGAGATATTTGCCTATGTTTTTTTCTAAGAGTTTTATGGTTTCATGACTTACATTCAGGTCTTTGATCCACCTTGAGTTTACTTTTGTGTATGGGGCTAGACAGTAGTCCAGTTTCATTCTCTTACATGTAGCTGTCCAGTTTTTCCAACACCAGCTGCTGAAGAGGCTGTCATCTCCCCATTGTATATCCAAGGCTCCTTTATCAAATATTAATTGACTGTATATGTTTGGGTTAATGTAATTGCATTTTCTATTCTGTTCCACTGGTCTGTGGGTCTTTTTTTGTGCCAATACGAATTTGTCTTGATTACTGTGGCTTTGTAGTAGAGCTTGAAGTCAGGGAGCGTAATTCCCTGTTTTACTCCTCCTTCTCAGGATTGCTTTGGCTATTCCGGGTCTTTTGTGGTTAAATATGAATTATAGAATTCTTTGTTACAGTTCATTGAAGAAAGCTGTTGGTAGTTTGATAGGGATTGCATTGAATCTGTAGATTGCTTAGGTAGTATAGCCATTTTGACAATATTTATTCTTCCTAGCCAAGAGCATGGGATGCATTTCCATTTGTTAGTGTCCTCTTTAATTTCTCTTAGGAGTGCCTTGTAGTTTTCAGAGTACAGGTCTTTCACTTCCTTCGTTAGGTTAATTCCTAAGTATTTTATTCTTTTTGATGCAATTGTGAATAGAATTGTTTTTCTGATTTCTCTTTCTGTTAGTTCATCATTAGTGTATAGGAAAGGAACAGATTTCTGTGTATTAATTTTGTATCCTGCAACTTTGCTGAATTCAGATATTAGTTCTAGTAGTTTTGGAATGGAGTCTTTAGGGTTTTTTTATGTACAGTATCATGTCATCTGCAAATAGTGACAATTTGACTTCTTCTTTACCAATCTGGATGCCTTGTATGTCTTTGTTTTGTCAGATTGCTGTGGCTAGGACTTCCAGTACTATGTTGAATAACAGTGGAGAGAGTGAGCATCCCTGTCTTGTTCCTGATCTTAGATGAAAAGCTTTCAGCATCTCGCTAGTCCTTTCTTGGAGTCTGTGAGTCTGCTGCTGTTTTGATCCTTCAATTTTGCTAAGTTGTTTTACTCCACAAATGAGGGAAATCATTTAGCACTTGTCTTTCTCCACCTGGCTTATTTCACTGAGCATAATACCCTCCAGCTCCATCCATGTTGTTGCAAACGGTTGGATTGGGTTCTTTCTTATGGCTGAATCGTATTCCATTGTGTATATGTACCACCTTTTCTTTATACATTCATGTACGACTGGACACTTAGGTTGCTTCCATATCTTGGCTATTGTAAATAGTGCTGCTATAAACATAGGGGTGCATATGTCTTTTTGAATCTGAGAAGTTTTATTCTTCGGGTAAATTCCAAGCAATGGGTTTCCCATGTCAAGTGGTATTTCTATATTTATTATATATATATATATATATATAATTTTGGAATCATTAATCTACATGTGCAACATTATGATTACTAAATTCCCCACTTCATCAGGTCCCCCCCCACCTACCCTATTACAGTCACTGTCCATCAGCATAGTGAGATGCTATAGAACACTACTTGTCTTCTCTGAGTTGTACAGCCCTCCAACGCGCCCCCCAACATTACATCTGCTAATTGTAATGCCCCTTTTTCCCTCTTATCCCTCTCTTCCCACCCATTTTCCCCAGTCCCTTTCCCTTTGGTAACTATTAGTCCGTTCTTGGGTTCTGTGAGTCTGCTGCTGTTTTGTTTTGTCAGTTTTTTTCTTTGGTCTTATGCTCCACATATGAGTGAAAACATTTTTATATTTGTCTTTTTTCACCTGGCTTATTTCACTGAGCATAATACCCTCTAGTTCCATCCATATTGTTGAAAATGGTAGGATTTGGTCTCTTTTTATGGCTGAATAATATTCCGTTGTGTATATGTACCACCTCTTCTTTATCCATTCATCTACTTATGGACACTTAGGTTGCTTCCATTTCTTGGCTATTGTAAATACTGCTGCAATAAACATAGGGGTGCATATGTCTTTTTTAAACTGGGCTGCTGCTTTCCTAGGGTAAATTCCTAGGAGTGGGACGCTGGGTGAAGTGGTTTTTCTATTTTGAGTTTTTTGAGGAACCTCCATACTGCTTTCCACCGTGGTTGAATTAATTTGCATTCCACCAGCAGTGTAGGAGGGTTCCCCTTTCTCCACATCCTTGTCAACATTTGTTGTTGTTTGTGTTTTGGATGTTGGCCATCCTTACTGGTGTGAGGTGATATCTCATTGTGGTTTTAATTTGCATTTCTCTGATGATTGGCGATGTGGAGCATTACTTCATGTGCCTGTTGTGCATTTGAATTTCTCCTTTGGAGAAGTGTCTATTCATATCCTCTGCCAATTTTTTAACTGGATTATTTGCTTTTTGTTTGTTGGGTGTGTGAGTTCTTTATATATTTTGGATATCAACGCTTATCGGATACGTCATTTATGAATATATTCTCCCATACTGTAGGATGTCTTTTTGTTCCACTGATGGTGTCCTTTGCTGTACCGAAGCTTTTCAGCTTCATATAGTCCCACTTGTTCATTTTTGCTTTTGTTTCCCTTGCCCGGGGAGATATGTTCATGAAGACGTTGCTCATGTTTATGTCCAAGAGATTTTTGCCTATTTTTTCTATGAGTTTTATGGTTTCATGACTTACATTCAGGTCTTTGATCCATTTTGAGTTTACTTTTGTGTATGGTGTTAGACAGTAGTCCAGTTTCATTCTCTTACATGTAGCTGCCCAGTTTTGCCAACACGAGCTGCTGAAGAGGCTGTTATCTCCCCATTGTATATCCAAGGTTTCTTTGTCAGATATTAATTGACCATATATGTTTGGGTTAATGTTTTGATTTTCTATTCTGCTCAACTGGTCTGTGGGTCTGTTCTTGTGCCAATAACAAATTGTCTTGATTACTGAAGCTTTGTAGTAGAGCCTGAAATCTGGGAGCATAATTCCCCGTTTTATTCCTCCTTCTCAGGATTACTTTGGCTATTTGGGGTCTTTTGTGGTTCCATATGAATTTTAGAACTATTTGTTACAGATCATTGAAGAATGGTATTGGTAATTTGATAGGGATTGCATTGAATCTCTAAATTGCTCTAGGTAGTATAGCCATTTTAACAACATTTATTCTTCCTAGCCAAGAGCATGGGATGGATTTCAATTTGTTAGTGTCCTTTTTAAGTTGTCTTAGGAGTGTCTTGTAATTTTCAGGGTATAGGTCTTTCACTTCCTTTTTGAAGTTTATTCCTAGGTATTTTATTCTTTTTGATGGAATTGTGAATGGAATTTTTTCCTGATTTCTCTTTCTGTTAGCTCATCGTTAGTGTATAGGAAAGCAACACAAATATATATGGTTTTGGGAGGAGATTTCTGCTGCCCTGCTCATGCCGCCATCTTTTTAGAAGTCTATCTATTTTTACTTTTTGAGGAACCTCCGTACTGCTTTCCACAATGGTTGAACTATTTTACATTCCTACCAGCAGTGTAGGAGGGTTCCCTTTCTCCACATCCTCACCAGTATTTCTTGTTTTTAAGTCTTTTTGATGCTGGCCATCCTTACTGGTGTTAGGTGATATCTCATTGTGGTTTCCATTTGCATTTCCCTGATGATTAGTGACGTGGAGCATCTTTTCATTTGTCTGTTGGCCATCTGAATTTCTTCTTTAGAGAATTGTCTCTTCATATCCTCTGCACAAATTTTAATCGGTTATTTGCTTTTGGGTATTGAGGCGTGTGAGTTCTTTATATATTCTCTATGTTAACCCCTTTTTGACTATGTCATTGACAAATATATTCTCCCATACTGTAGGATGCATTTTTGTCCTCTTGATGGTGTGCTTTGCCATACAGAAGCTTTTTCATTTGATGTAGTCCCATGTGTACATTTTTGGTATTGTTTCCCTGGCTTGAGAAGATGCATTCAGGAGCAAGTTGCTGATGCTTATATTCAGGAGATTTTTGCCTATGTTGTTTTCTAAGAGTTTATGGTTTCATAATTTACATTCAGGTCTTTGATCCATTTTGAGTTTACTTTTGTGTATGGGGCTAGACAATAATCCAGTTTCATTCTCTTGCATGTATGTTTCCAGTAATCCCAACAACAGTTGTTGAGGAGGCTGTCATTTCCCCCAGTGTATGTCCATGGTTCCTTTATCGTATATTAATTGACTATATATGATTGGGTTTATATCACGGCTCTCTAGTCTGTTCCATTGGTCTATGGTTCTGTTCTTGTGCCAGTACCCAATTGTCTTGAGTACGGTGGCTTTGTAGTAGAGCTTGAAGTTGGGAAGCGAGATACCCCCTGCTTTATTCTTCCTTCTCAGGATTGCTTTGGCTCTTCGGGTCTTCTGTGGTTCCATATGAATTTTAGAATGATTTTCTCTAGTTTGTTGAAGAATGCTGTTGGTATTTTGATAGGAATTGCATTGAATCTGCAGATTGCTTTAGGAAGCATGGTCATTTTGATATTAATTCTTCCTCTCTGTGAGCATGGGATGTGTTTCCATTTATTGGTATCTTCTTTAATTTGTCTCATGAGTATGTTGTAGTTTTTAGAGTATAGGTCTTTCACTTCTTTGGTTAGGTTTATTCCTAGGTATTTTATTCTTTTTGATGCAACTGTGAATGGAATTGTTTTCCTGATTTCTCTCTCTGCTAGTTCATTGTTAGTATATAGAAATGCCACAGATTTCTGCGTATTAAATTTTTATCCCATAACTTTACTGAATTCAGATATTAGATCTAGTAGTTTTGGAGTGGATTCTTTAGGGTTTTTTATGTACAATATCATGTCATCTGCAAAGAGGGACAGTTTAATTTCTTCCTTGGCAATGTGGATGCTTTTTATTTCTTGGTGTTGTCTGATTGCTGTGGCTAGGACCTCCAGTAGTATGTTGCATAGAAGTGGGGCGAGAGGGCATCCTTGTCTTGTTCCCGATCTTAAAGGAAAAGCTGTCAACTTCTCACAGTTACGTATACTGTTGGCTGTGGGTTTGTCATATATGGCCTTTATTAGTTGAGGTACTTGCCCTTTATACCCATTTTGTTTAGAGTTTTAATCATGAGTGGGTGTTGAATTTTGTTAAATCCTTTTTCAGCATCTATGGAGATGATCATGTGGTTTTTGACCTTCTTTTTGTTGATGTGGTGGACGACGTTGATGGATTTTCGAATGTCGTACCATCCTTGCATCCCTGGAATAAATGTTACTTCATCATGATGGATGATCTTTTTGATGTATGTTTGAATTCAGTTTGCTAATATTTAGTTGTGGATTTTTGCATCTATATTCATCAGGGATATTGGTGTGTAATTTTCTTTTTTGTGGTGTCTTTGCCTGGTTTTGGTATTAGAGCGATGCTGGTCTCATAGAATGTGTTTGGAAGTATTCCCTCTTGTTCTACTCTTTGGAAAAGTTTAAGTAGGATGGGTATTAGGTCTTCACTAAATGTTTGATAAAATTCAGAGGTAAAGCCATCTGGTCGAGGGGTTTTGTTCTTAGTTTTTGATTACCAATTCAATTTCATTGCTGGTAATTGGTCAGTTCAGATTTTCTGTTTCTTTCTGGGTCAGTCTTGGAAGGTTGTATTTTTCTAAAAAGCTGTCCATTTCTTCTAGTTTATCCAGTTTGTTAGCATTTAATTTTTCTAGCATTATCTAATAAATCTTGGTATTTCTGTTGTGTCTGTAGTGATTTTTTTCCTTTCTCATTTGTGAATCTGCTTATGTATGTAGACTCTTTTTTTCTCGATAAGTCTGGCCAGGGGTTTATCTATTTTGTTTATTTTCTCAAAGAATCAGCTCCAGCTTTTATTGATTCTATTGTTTCATTCTTCTCAATTTTATTTATTTCTGCTCTATTCTTTATTATGTCCCTCCTTCTACTGACTTTGGGCCTTATTTGTTCTTCCTTTTCTAGTTTTGTTAATTGTGAATGTAGACTGTTCATTTGGGATTGTTCTTCTTTCCTGAGGTGGGCCCATATTGCAGTATATGTTCCTTTTAGCAGGGCCTTCACTGCATCGCATAGATTTTGTGGTGTTGAATTATTGCTGTCATTTGTCTTCATATATTGCTTGATCTCTGTTTTTATTTGGTCATTAATGCATTGGTTATTTAGGAGCATGTTGTTAAGTCTCCATGTGTTTGTGCGATTTTTCATCTTCTTTGCATAATTTATTTCTAGTTTCATACCTTTGTGGTCTGAGAAACTGGTTGGTACAATTTCTATCTTTTTTAATATACTGAGGCTCTTTTCGTGGGCCAGGATATGATCTATTCTTGAAAATGTTCCATGTGCACTTGAGAAAAATGTGTATTCTTCTACTTTTGTGTGTAGAGTTTTGTAGATGGCTGTTAGGTCCATCTGTTCTAATTTGTTGTTCAGTGCTTCTGTCTCCTTATTTTTTGTTTGGTTGATCTGTCCTTTGGAGTGAGGGGAGTTTTGAAGTCTCCTAGAATGAATGCATTGCATTCTATTTCCTCTTTAAATTCTGGTAGTGTTTGTTTCAGATATGTAGGTGATCCTGTGTTGGGTGCATAGATATTTATAATGGTTACATTTTCTTGTTGGATTGACCCTTGTATCTTTATGTAATGTCCTTCTTTGTCTCTTGTGACTTTCTCTGTTTTGAAGTCTATTTTGTCTGATACAAGTACTGTAACTCCTGATTTTTTCTCCCTATTAGTTCCATGAAATATCTTTTTCCATCCTTCACTTTTAGTCTGTGTATGTCTTTGGGTTTAAAGTCCGTCTCTTGTTGGCAGCATATAGATTGGTCTTGTTTTTTTTATCCATTCAGTGACTCTATGTCTTTTGATTGGGGCATTCAGTCCATATACATTTAGGGTGATTACTGATAGGTATGTACTTATTGGCATTGCAGGCTTTAGATTCGTGGTTACCAAAGTTTCACGGTTAACTTCCTTACTATCTAAGAGTCTAAGTTAACTCAGTTCATATGCTATTACAAACACAATCTAAAGGTTTTTTTTTGTTTCTTCTTCCTTTTTCTTCCTCCTCCATTCTTTGTATATTAGGTATCATATTCTGCACTCTTTGTCTATTCCTTGATTTACTTTGGGGATAGTTGTTTTGATTTTGCATTTGCTTAGTAATTAACTGTTCTACTTTCTTTACTGTGGTTTTTATTACCTCTGCTGACAGCTATGAAATCTTAGGAACACTTCCATCTATAGATATCCCTCCAAAATACACTGTAGATAGAAGTGGTTTTTGGGAGGTAAATTCTCTCAGCTTTTGCTTATCTGGAAATTGTTTAATCCCTCCTTCAAATTTAAAGGATAACCTTGCCAGGTAAAGTATTCTTGGTTTGAGGCCTTCTGCTTCATTGCATTAAATACATCATGCCACTCCCTTCTGGCGTGTAAGGTTTCTGCTGAGAAGTCTGATGATAGCCTAATGGGATTTCCTTTGTATGTGATCTTATTTCTCTCTCTGCCTGCTTTTAATAGTCTGTCCTTATCCTTGATCACTGCCATTTTAATTACTATATGTCTTGGTGTTGTCTTCCTTGGGTCCCTTGTGTTGGGAGATCTGTGCACCTCCATGTCCTGAGAGACTATCTCCTCCCCCAGATTAGGGAAGTTTTAGCAATTACTTCTCAAAGACGCTTTCTATCCCCTTCTCTCTCTCTTCCTCTTCTCGTACCCCTACAATGAGAATATTGTTCCTTTTGGATTGGTCACACTGTTCTCTCAATATTCTTTCATTCTTAGAGATTCTTTTTTCTCTCTGTGCCTCAGCTTCTTTATATTCCTCTTCTAATTTCTATTTCATTTATTGTCTCCTCCACTGTATCCAATATGGTTTTAAAACTTTCCTTTGTTTCATTTCTGATTCTCTGTTGTGTAATGATTGGGTCTCCGACCATAATTCCTCCCTGAGTTCTTGAATATTTTTCTGTACCTCCATGAGCATGTTAATGATTTTTATTTTGA